>CM057158.1:3971437-4001437 GCA_029962745.1 Echinometra lucunter
CCTCTTTGGGAGTATGAAAAATAGGAAGATTAGAAATAAACTTTATATCTTCGGATACATAAATATGTGAAAATCATATAATAAGGTTTACATCAAATACACTGTTTTAAAATTAAACATGTGTAGGGAGCGATATTGCATCATTTACAGGGTCTACTGGCCAATGAATAAGATGAGGTTGATTCAGACAGTAGACCGTTCTATATACCCATGATCTTACAACTTGACATTAGCCCATGCCTTGAAAATTATCATGGTTATATACAAGAATAATAGGAATAGTATAAATCACAACAATAAACTAACTTCCTCATAAAGTGCTCTGTTTGAGTTAATGACTGCACCGTGCTTTTAAGACAAAACTTGATTTCTTTCAATTAAGCCGGTATCCTACTGCGTCTAACTGATGCACATTCAATCTTCCACCCTTGTTTTTCTATTAAAACTAATAATATCCTCCTCATAACACATCCATACGTCCTAACTACAAGCGATGGTGTATACATACATACAGAAACTAATACATTACTAATAATATCCATAATGTTTGGGATGATATTTCGCCTTCCGTCATAATAATTCAATTGCATGCCGTCTGCGTCATACCATGGTATTGTTACATTCTTCTTTCTCATTTTTTCCTTCCCTGATATCATTCTTTGAGGTTTCTGGCCATACGTTTAGACCTGCGGCTATTATTATTTAGATACTATATTATTATGATAAGGCTGCGGCGTACACGTGTTTCATTTTTCCCCACTGTCTTTATATGTCATGCGTTGAATACACGAGAGCATAAAACAAACATTTGCAGACGTTCGTTATCGAAACTCACTGGGGAAACCGATACAGAAAATATCGTGAATCTACAGTGGTCTCATTTGCCCCGATCACTTTTAGTTTTATTGGATGGACCAAAAGTCACCTCACTTTATCTCTCATCTACTGTTGTTAATATCATCAGTTTTTCTTTCTCTTTGATATTTTCCTAAATAATGAATTTATGACTTTTCAAAAAGCCCTTGCAATCAAGCACGAAAATTACTCTCGAAACAACTGTATAATGGAATTATATTTCTTTGCTTCCATTCGAGCTTTCATTGATTTGGAGATTTTAAAAAAAGCGTTGGAAAAGTTATACTTATCATTTCGGGTGCAGTTTTTCGCGATACATCGCAGATCGTTTTCTGAATGTCATGAGTCTTAGTTAAAAAAAGGCTCCTTCGTGTTTTCTTTTTAGTGACATAAAAAAAAAAATTACGGTGCTTTATGGCACAATAATTTTTTTAAAAGCATATTCACATGAATATTGCGGAATGCAGCATGTAAGATATGAAGACACATTATTTTCTCTTCCTCCTTAAATTGCGACAAACGAACCATAATTTTCTTGATTCCCCTTTTCATCATGCAACTCACTATATGTTTCTCAACAATCCAATTCCTGATAGGAAAATTAGCTGGACCATTTCCTCCTCTTCAAAAGCAACTGATGGACAATAGAATGATGGGATGTTGAAAGGAGAGAGAGAGAGAGAGGGGGGGAGAAGAGAAAAGAGGTAAAGAATGGCGAGGGAAATTCTTTAGCGAGGAAGTAATGAAGGTGAAAATCCTTGAGATGATGAGATCTAATTAAATACGCTTCAGCAGAAAAAAGTGTTTCAGTAGGGAGCTTCCTTGGTTTGTAAGATGGGGAGCGATTGAAAATATTCCCGCATCATTGGAGGAGGGAGGAAAAAGGCGCAAAATACAGACCAAATCGATCAATGGATGTTTTGATTTGAAATGCTAAGATAATACTCTTTCCTCGATAGATGACGTAGAAAGGTAGAAGATAACAGCAAGCAACCGATGTGTTCTCACTATTTGTAAACTAAAAGACTCATTAATCGAAGGAGCTTCGGTCATTAAGAGTCCTTTTCGCACTACCCATGCATGACAGTATGCGTTTTACTTCATAGTATATTCAGGAGTGTTACTGCAGCTATAGCCACTAGCAATTTTGTCAGTGAACTAGCATTATGTTGTTTTTAAGGTGTTATGTACAGATTTTATAATGATTTACATTACATGATAAAGATACTTAAGATATTTTATGAACACTGGGAATGAAAGCATTTATATGTAATTTAAATTATAAAGTATTCCATTAACTTAATAATATCTTAAATTTAAATACAGCGTTTGTAACTTAGAGGTTGCTTCAGCTGTTATAAAAGCCAAATGGTTCTCTTACCGTAACACACTCTGAGTCATTCTAATGCCATTTTAAAAAGGAAGAATATGAGTCGCTGGTTTTGTGCATTATGGTTTCGCGTCATGTTTTTATTTCAGGCTGCGAATATGCATGTGCCCTATATTTGTAGATAAGGCAAATCATAATTAGGATCAAAACTGAAACTACACACATCAAAGATGCAGTATTCGAATAAGACAGGTGCAGCCTTACTCACCAACTTGTAATCGCAAGGGCTGGTTTAATATTGGATGAATTTAGTACTAATGATATTTCATTAAAAATTGCATTATTCTCACCCATAACTGAGAGTCATAGATGAAATTTTCAAATCTGTCCTTGTCTTCAAATTAAATGAGAACAAAATATGCAGTGTTGTTTGGTGTAAGGTTTTTTCAGATATGAAAAGAAAATCCTCCCCGTCTGTGATAGTATGTACCCAAGAAATTTAGGCAACTTGAATGAGGGGAAACTGAAATTGAAAAAAAAAGGATAAAGCATCGAAAATCATTGCATGCATGTGTATAGTAACGTGTGCGTAATTAAGTTTTGTTTAAACTGTTTCAGCGACTTTTAAGACAATTTTTAAAATGGAAGACTGCAAATAGATTGTGCTTTTTGGATGCTAAGTTTGTTAGTATTTACCATTAAATATTAGTATTTGAATTGCTGGACATAAGCAGAGAAATTGATAACAAGTCCAGCTGCTACACATTGACTGCAAATATCAAAACAAAGACTCCAAGTCGACGTTCAAAATACAGCCTTATAATCACTCTGTGTAGAAATGATATATGCAGACGCCATTAACTATAAAAGATTTCCTACCCGCATTATTACAGCTGTGTGGAATTCATTGCAATATGCAAATATAACAAATATTGGAAAAGATGCCGGCAGGTTTGCCGCATACACTTTATATGGGCCTATAGGCTTATGGCTTTTGTCTTTGTGTGAAAAAGCATCACCGTTCATATGCCTAATTTTTGTAGGAAAAGCCCATTATTGATAATACCACAGTTTTTATTACTAAGTTAATTATTCATTTCTAAAAGCTTCTGAAGAAAATCAACGTTCCAAAAATTATTAAACGAATTTGACTGAATAGTATTTTAGTTCTCTTCTATAGAATATACGATTATCTACTAGTAATTATGAATTAATTCCATTTAAAAAGAGCAAACATCCACAGATTCCACAGAAGGTAAACAAACTACATGAATATTTATTCATAATACTGCAATAATGTGTGGCTGCATTTGCGTATATAACAAGCTACCCATATGTGGGCAGTGGTCGTTATATTTATCCTTTTCTGCAGGAATGTGTACTCAGTTTTATCATATACAACAGAAACTTATATACATGGTATAACTGTGTAGTCATGTTATTCGAAAATTGTATTATAGAACTACTTTTGAATTCTCATATTTCGACAAAAGCCTATTGGCCAAATATTGACTAAACTCTAAATTATCAGTATGATAAATTTCAAGTCATATAAGTGATAAATCATTATAACCATACATGAGAACTATACCTAGTTACATCCATGATTTCGATAATCTCATTAAAATGAATGTGTCAATCACCGTTTGTAGTTATTTATTTGAATTTAACGGATGAGGCGGGAAACAAAGAGATATATAATTCTAGAAAAGGTAGAACGTTAACTCTTACCTTTGCCATGCGCTATTAGACCGCTTGATACTCACGTTAAGCTTAAAAACAGCATATATGCCCATTAAAAGTTCCACAATAATGATTGTTTACCCTTTAGCTCAAATTTTAAAAGGGGATATGGATTGGACAGTGTTCTAAAACTACATAGCTTTAATGATATTAGGGGAAAGATTTGGTGTAGCGTGTAGGCACGCCCAACATAGCCGTCCACATGCGCGTGTGATACTAGGACACTAGTGCGAAAATGGGCGTGCCCCCTTTTTCCCCAGTTGCACCCCTAAACAGGAGTTTGATTTACTGTTAGGCATTTTAAGTGTGTCCCATGATTTGTCATTATACGTGACTTATCATGAAATTCACTCGTTACCGGGATCATTCATCAAACTCTTATGGCATTGTGACGACACAGTGTGTATAGCGGCTGTGGTGAGCTAGCTGAGCAATAGGAATTACCCTTGTTTTGTGATTACGGTTGCACATCACCCTACTGCTTATACATAGACAGCCAGACGGTATGATGCAATTCAAATGCATTCATAGAACTGCAATCCTCTTAAGGTAAACGTTACTCACTCTAACCACTACAATAAAAATGGCGACTATACCTAATGTGGTTTCACAAGAAAACGTTTCACTAAAGTTTGAAGATAAAATCCTGAATTAAAAAAATAAAAACACAGGAAACTAAGTGCACAACTTAAAGATTGAAGAAACGCATCATTTTTGTTATATGTTATAATCCTAACTTAGACAACATCTTACATCTTCTCTATGTTTATATAAAAAATGAAACACTGTGCATGTGATGCAATCTTGGTTTCTTTTAATATCTTATTTTCAGTACTATAGACATAGATGCACATGGATATCATTTTTAAGCTGAATTATGCATTAACACGCAACAAAGTATTATCACGAATATGCTTCCAATTTGGCTTGCTCTTATTAAATTACATAATACAGTATGGCTTTCTTTAGCAATGTATGCAGCATTATCGTAGGAGGACACATGTAATTGTATATATATTTAATATGAACATGAAAAATGGATCCCCCAAGCCAAGTGGTGAGAGTGTGTGCAGCTGTTGCTTAATTTTAACGTGATACATTACACAGCTCGTCATTCTTGTATAATTGAGAAATCTGATATGGAAGATTGAGCAGTATTTTTTTTTCATTTATCTCATTTTGGTGACGGAATTGCCTATCATCAAAAATGCTGTTTTTCTTCGATGTCCATATAAAACTGTAACAAAAATAGCTCTGTCACGTCTTTGGTGAGACGATGTTATTATTTCATATTTCAAATAACATTACATGTCTGGTATGTTATTTATGGCAGTGATGTGCAATCGTTCCCTCACACAATTCAAATGACAAATATTCAACGAAACCATCTCTGAGGAAATTACAAACTACCTTTTGATTTTTTGATGATGGTAGTAATGAACATCAACTGACCATAAAACTAAAAAATAGTATAATACTAAAGTATAGTTTAAGCTGTTTTGTTAGATATACACTGAATTATTCTGGATCCATTTGATCAATGTGTCTTTTAAAACAAGTTGCAGACGGTAAATTGTTATGGTCATCTAACCTGTTGATTCATATAACTCCACAATAGTTCTCCTTGTGGTCAGTGTCAGGATATAATTGTTATTGAAAAAAAATAAAATGATAGGTCGTATTAACGTAAGTTTCTTTTGTTTGTTGGACGAGCCTGAAAGGTCGTGACCCCGGTAAAGATTTGTCGTATTTAGAGGAAGCCACTTCCTTCAATGAATGCTCATTGCAAAGGCTTCAGACCATTCATTTATTCCAATTGTTGAATCAAACGAGGCAGACAAACAACAAATTTGTTTCTGATGAACGAGGACTGATCGCCCCCCCCCCCTCTCTCTCCCTCTCTCTCTCTCTCTGCTTTATTTTCTTACAAATCCCTCAAAACAGTGACTGTTCCGGTCAAATAATTTAGACGATTGCATGAAAGCTTCTTTCCTACATGGTCATCGTTTGGCTGTCTGAACTCATGCCGAAATAGAATGTGTTGTTCTCATTATGCGTATACCATAGGGCCATATTGATCCTTATCCATGCACTACAAGAGAAATGATGGCGATGATGAAGTCACATGAAGATTTGAAGTAGTGTAGTCAATATGGCCGTGCCCCCCCCCCCGCCCCTGGAAAAAAAGAGACCAATTAATTTTGACTCCTACCAGTCACCCACGAAAGTAAACGTAAACGTAGTGACTTAATCAGTGTTGACTTGAACAACAGTTTACCGGTATTTTTCCATCCCCCTCTTAACCATGTTAACTTAGTGGGGTTTTTTTCCCCCTCTCTCTCTATTTATTTCTCTCTTTATGGTTACAATATCCCCCTTCTCTCTCAACTCAAAATTAAGTCATAACATGCAAATTAAAACTAGAAATCGGCATTCAGTTCCAACGGTTACTTAATTTGTTTTCCATTTTTTAATCATCTTTGCAGTTCGACAACTACCTGACGACCGAACTAGTAGGTGAGGACGGAAAGACTTTCTGCCTCCTGACCGACGGCCAGCTCCACGTCCGGCAATGCCTTCATCCCCAGACCACCAACAAGGGCATCCCACTGCCCGACTATTTCTACAGCTTCTTCGACCTCCGTAAGGAGTTCCGCAAGAAGTACCCCAATGCACCTCACATCACTGATGTCAAAGACATGGCGACTTGTATCCTTTGATTTGATTTAGATTCTGATTTGATTTTGATTTGCATTGGATTGATCCGTCATTCCAGTGAATTGACACAGACACACTGGTAGTCGTCCTCATGTACGATGAAGAAGTGAACATAATGTCAAGAATGCAAAGGCATTATATAATGTGCATCTTCGGTGGTGGATGAAATGAAGGACAATAGAAAAAAAAAGATAAAGAAGACATGCAGAGAAAGAGAAGGAAAGAAAGATGGAGATGAAGCCAATTTGTCCTGTATTCTTTAAAAACTGTAAATTATCTAGTGTTGACTCATTTGGATTTCTGTTGAATGAAAGAAAAGAAATGTGGATAACAAAACAATCCAAATGAGAGAAAGACAAAGAGTGAGAGGATGTGACTGTAATGTGACTGAATTCTCATTAAAATTCAAATTACGGGACACCGTGTAGCAGATAGACATTCTATCAGTAATCCTAGTCTAGTTTTTAAATGAAACTCTGCATGGTTAGTCATTCGCTTCCAGGTTTTAAAGATTACCACCTCGTACACAGGTTTCAATTGGTTTCTTCATTCTGAGAGGTTGAATGCATTCATACATGGTGCATATCAAACCATTCAAACAAGGTACCCCCTTTTTCACTTGAATCGACTTCAAAACCGACTCCATTGTTCGTTTCTTATCTCATTTGGATCTAAGAGATCGCACCGATGTATATTTACCTCCTCATATTTGTATTCACCAAAGTTTCGTCTTTTCTTAGCACGGTCCCCGAGGGATGGCAACAATTCCTTCCCAAAGCTTCCTTTCTCGCTCAAACAATGCCATATTTCTTGAGACCAAAGTCCAAATTTGAGGAATTCCTCAAGTAATTTGCGAAAAAAAAAAGAAGAAGATGGATTTTCATACGGGAAGGGGGAGAGGACTGTTTGATTTGGGCTGCTTTTCATTTAAGGGACTCAGGGAGATGATCATAATGTGTGTAGTGCATGGTAGACCTGATGCGAAATGGCCACGATGAAATTATATTCGTCTACGCAAATCATTTCCTTGATATTTATTTTGAGGTATGGAAAAGCTGTTTTTATCGAAGCAAACATGTTAGTCAACAGGTCAACGTGAAGTTTTCTTACATTTGCATGGTATTTTGTATGAAATTAACCTCATTGAAGAAAAGAGACAAGCATAAACAATCAAGGGTTACGGGGAGCTATTTCCACGAGTACTGTAAGGACGTCAAACTCTTTATTTACCAACATATTTCATTATCTTTTTTATGTCTGTGCATTAATATAAACTAAATGGACAAGCTCATACCTGTAGAATTCCACTTAATTCTAAAGGTTCAACATTGGGAAACAAAAACTTCCCGTCCCCTGCGAGATACCGTAACTCAAGCATATGAGACGCCTATACGGTTGGTCGAATGCACTTCTAAGGTAGCACAACTTCTTCTCTCAATTCGTCTGGCCTTGACATAGCTTCATTCATTCCTCTATTTACTCTATTCCATTTGAGTTGTCAGTCATAATATATTAATCCTATTTTGAGTTGTCCTTTTTTTATAAAACAGTTTGCTATGTATTGCACTGTTTGCACACAGCATGCCCAAGAGCCTTTGCAGAAATTCTCACGAAGTTGTTCCTCAATCATATTTTCAGTCTTCCCCAACTTTGAATAACAACACATTTCATTCTCTTTATGAACGATGAAACGGCACTTATATTTTTTGTTTCATGGAATGTGTCTGTTCTAGTTACCATTAAAAAAAAATCTCAAAACATTGCAACGTTAATTTCATTCAGATCATATATCTTTTTAGGCTAATCTAATACTAAAAGGAAAATTGCGCTGACTTCAGATAAGGTATTTTGAGTGCAAAATTTCACATACTTACACAAGAAGGAAAAATACACAAGACGAAAAGAAATGGCTGATTTACTAAATGATTTTGTTTGTATTTAATAGACTGCAGTGAGAAATTTCAGCTATAAACTGTAAGAAATTTTGCCGTCAAATCATAATTTATCAAGCACATGACTTACCAAGTACATTTGCATTATCTCTGGTAAATTTGATTTTAACCAAATGACCATTTATTTCTTATCCTCGATGCGTTGGCAATATTTTCCAGAATAAAACAGAAAGGACAGTTACTGCATAAAAATTAAACAATGCTATCACACCCGATACCGCTATAAAGGGTTACCTATTCACTTCTTTAACAAAAATTGGAATGTATACTGGAAAACTGTTATCTTGAGAAGATATGACATCATTTATATAGAATTGCTATATACTTGGCTCATGAAATAAATCCGTGCTCTCGTGCACCCTCATATTCTGTATACATTTTCTTTTCTTCTTTTTTTTTTAACGAAAGATGAAAGTTAGAACAGTGATCTTAATGAGAATTCACGGTTCACCGTTACCATTTTCCTTGTTTGTGTCGTGTATAAAAGACAGTAAACCAAGGGTAAAAGCATCGGCATATATTTCCTCTTCAAAGGTTTAAATGATGCGCAAAGGGAAGTTGATTTTTTTCTCTATAAAGGACAATGGAGCTTTTGCATGGCGACTTCCCACAGGTGAGGGCTGAATTTCTCCTCTCCTGTAGACAATGAAGCAGGTTTTTTTTTTTTTGGGGGGGGGGGGGATTATTCGATTTACTTTAACATGTTTATAACTTGTTTAGGAATTCGGCTGATGGCACTAGAAGAGCCATGACTATAATGGCATATTTTTTCCCCGGTAACTATTTTCCTGTAGTCAGGTTCCTTGTTCTGAAGAAAGAATGATTGGATGCAATATGAATACATCATTTTCATCTTCCAGTGTTATTCGCTCTAACCTTTTATTTTGAGATAATTGGAGAGTTGGATTATTCGAGAAAAAAAAATTCGCATGTATTTCAAAAGGGAAGAATTCCTTTCATAATTCCTTCCAAATCACGCTCTTGTCGTTTTGTTTATAATCTAAATCTCATGAACATACAGAAAAGTCGGAGAAACGTATCCTAAGTTCACTCCTTTCACAATAATTATTTACCTTTAAAAGCATACTTCAAAGCAATTCTTATATTTCCCAGTAAGATGGATTCCTATATCATGCTGAAAATGACAAGAAAGTCCCATCAGTGATAGATAGACTAGTTAAGAGAGCATAAAATGGACTGCATTACAAGATCCTATCACGTTATGATGGGAACAAGTCATATTTTTTGCAAATTTATGTGAGAAATGGTCCGTGGCTTCTCTATTCACCTCTACATAAAGAATAATAGTGCTCAGAAAACTTCCCGAATACCAATCACTCGGGGGTAACAATGTGTCCCCTTTCAAATCGATCGGCAGTTTGGGGGTCCCCTCTACCTGTACGGAGATGATTTTTTTATTACGTTTATTCCTTACCATTCAATGCCGAGGCATTATCAGCCAGTTTTAGAATTTTGAACAATGGTAGCTAGGGTGGTGAATTTTGATAGTATTTTCAGCTTTTGTTGCCCTTTTCTGCGGTTTGGCAAAGAGGTGGCCGACCGTGATGGATTATACCAAGAAGATCAGCACCCGAAAAACGCAAACAACTTTTTATTTCGATCAAGTTTATAGTCTTCCGATGTTTTTATATATCTAACAGACTGGGTTTTATTTATTTTTTCTTAAAGGATTAGTCTGTATTTACGAAATTTCCATGAGCATTAGGTCAGTTAGACTTTTAAATAGGTAGAAATTGAAGGCTGTTCATATTCATCATTCAAATTCAACAATTAAGGTTGAAAATATTCAATATCATGTCGTACGCCCTGGGCTCTTTTAAAGTACACCAGTTAAACAAAGCCCACATTATTTTCATCGTACGATCATTAAAGTTTAGTGTTTTTATTGCTTACATTTCTATCTTTACTTGTCTAATCATTCCAGTGTCAGCAATTTGATAACTAAAAAAAAAAAACCCAGAACATTATTTAAATATATTTAAGCAGTTTTGGAATACCCTTCTTTTTAAAACAAACATTCAGTCTTTGCATCTTTCAAAAGTCAATTTATGTCTTTAATCATTTTAGTCTGATTGTAACTTTAATACGGGAATATGAATGTATCTCCATCGCCAACGCAGTTTATTGTCCCGCGGAATGTTAATTTAAGTTATTGTCGATGCAATTGTTTTCACAGTCATTATTAGTAAGCTCATTGCTCTGCTCCAGGAGATGCATGCTTCATTTACTGATTTAAAAATCATCAAATTCATTTTCAAAAGAATGTGCTGCATTCGTTTAGATTAAAGTTATCAGGTTTATCATTCATAATTACTTTATGAAGTTAATTCACCCCCCCCCCCCAAAAAAAAAGATAGTAAGAAAATAAAAGCGTTTTCAATATGCCCCTTTACATTTAGGAGGCTAGGAAATATGCGAGCAAAGTGCATGAAATTTTATAAGCAGTTTATTTAAAAGGGCACATCGGCTGTGACAAGGTGTTTTGAATGATGATTGTAATGATTGGTATTAAACATCCTTCGTTTGTCTCGATTGAAAAAGAGAATATTTTCATGCCCCCTAGCTATATTGGTGCAAATATTTATCATTTGGTGGGATAAAAAGAGTGCATGAAAGATTAATAGTCGGTGATTTAGATTATAATGTTAAGTTTTTAAGGCCCTTCCCACCCTTGACTAGTTGGTTCCAAGTAGAACAGTGAATTTCGTAGCCCTGGTTCAGCAGACCTCGGAATCAACTCGGGATGGCCCCATAACTCTTATTTAGAATAGGTTGTAGAGCTAGAGGCCCGCATATAGGCCCACGTCACGGATATTTTAGCGCGTTCTTTTCAGATGCTAGTCGGTAGATGATTTTAATGTATATTTTTTCCAGTGAAGTTATTCTGCATGTCCGAGTTATTCTGGAATTATCCTGGACTCTCCCGGGTACTCAATGACTTGTTCCGAGATACATGGAGCTCAACTTGATATCCACTTGCTATCTAGTCATTATCGACTCGGCAAAAAATAAAGGGTCCCTTTCTCTCGATCATGTATTGATACTATACAAGCAATTGACTTTAGCTTGTTTGTCTGGCAGGGAAGGTCGGTCGTCTGTCTTTTGAACAGTCACAGCAAAAGGTGAAAGGTTCAACATCAGTATAACAGCAAAACGACAACAACAACAACAACCACTTAGTATTGGTGTCTTTTATGAAGTTTATCATCAGAGATATACATCAAATTCATTTTGAGGTACAGAATTGGGGTTGATGGGAAGAATATTCTTTTATTACTATTTAGATGTGGATATCCTTTTTACAAAACCCGAATCAAAGAGATGTGAATTCTTGAAAGAATTTGCCAGTAGCGATAAACATATAAACTCAGATTATGATCCGATCAAATCGGCATTTTACTTATGAAATATCATGAACAAAATAAAATTGGCCTTAAATTTATTTTTATGCCCAAGCCAATTTTCTTTGCCCTGTAAAATTCCTTCCTATATTATGGAGAGAAAAGTGCACGCAGTGTTTTATTATCTACTGAAGACAAGAAATCGGAAATGATGAGGACTCTTTGGTGAAGATTAGAAATGCGAAAACTGGACATTTCATTTGCGAAGAAAACACTACTTTACTTTCCCTTTCATGAGGCGATACCTAGGAAGGAACATGGGTAACCTAACTGAATAAGAGATACATTAAGATAAGGAGAGAATAAGATAGAAAGGAGAAGAGAAAAGGGAAGCAGAAAGATGGTTCCACGACTTTAAGAAATTCCCACACTTAGTCGCCATGTCTAAGGAGACCAATGCCCCTACCTTCCGAAACAAGTTCCCTCTAAGAAGCTACACCCGCGTTACGCCATTGCTTCTTGAGGATAGGCTCTTGGTGGTTTAGCATTTCAATTATCACGAGAGTGGCCGGTAAACCACCGGTTGGGGTTGTTTGTGAAAGTTGATGGCATCTTTCTATGCCATTATCATGCTCATGTATTTGTTGCTATAGATTATAAAATGCCATCCTGATATCCAAATTACCATCTTTTCGGTCTACCATTAGGAAAAACAACACTCGAAGTTAAACAATACTTTATTGAAGTTTTTTAATCAATTAGTAATATAATTCGTAAGGGGCTACTTAACGGAGCCGTTTAGAAGAAATAATCACAGAAGAATCCCATTCACTTTACGAGCTCCCGATACCCTAATTGACTTTTCTATGAACGTGATGAAAGGACTCAAAGCGGGGCTTAGAAACTGCTGCTTGGACGTTTACTATTTTACCCCCCCCCCCCTCCCCACCTCCCCCACTCTTGTTATGAAACGGCGTAATCATCCTTTCGCACTTATGCTCTCGTCCATGGAAATTAAAGACAATGGTTATCGATCGGGGATCTGCCTATGTGCATGCGAGGTTTTATCGCAGTGGAACGTGTCCCACATTCACATCAGAATGGAAACTCCTCTCACAAAATCTCACCATTGTCCTCCTCAATGAGATTCAACTACCCTTTGCCATAAAAGAAGTCTTAATTTAAGCACTCAAAGTGGTTTAAGACGCATCAGAATTTATGCAGCTCATACATTACAGGGATTCACCGTTGTTTATGTTCTTACTTAGTCGTGCATGCAGTTTCTTAGCATAAAAAAAAGATTTGGTGTCTTAACCAATAAATATGGATTATACTATGATGTAATGATATATAGCTGACTCCCTCGTATGTGCCATGTAGTTTGATGTTCAGATGGCATGTGCTATACGGAAATAATAGCATGCACATGACAAAATCGTCAAAAGAAACAGCTTTTGTCGGACTACTGTTTCTTCTGATGTGATATTAGCACATAGGCGTTATGCGAGATGCAAGGACGAACTGTTTGGCTTTCCCCGGTCCCAGGTTCCATTTCATAAAGCAGGAACCAGGAACTATTGCGAGTGTCTCTGGGACCTGGTCCATGATCAACAAGACTAAAGGTCCAAGTGTTTGTCTGGTCTTTGTCTTGAAGTCTTGGCCTATATGAATACGGGCTTTTATTTCTGCGTTCTCAGCATGACTGGATTTATTGATTGTGTCTGAAAGCTAAGGCAAGGATGATCCCCATTCATTGTAACGATGAAAACCAGTTAACATTCAGAAAGGAAAGGATAGAAGAGTAAATAATCCAAAGACAATTCTTTTGTTCTAAATGTTTAACTGTTGCATATTGTGTGCTGGTAATAATGGAAGGGTACGTTATTTTGAAAGAGGAGGACCGAGGCTTCCATACTATCACATGAATATCCTCTTATTCTTGAGCAGATTTCACTAAAAACTGGATTAAAATGAAGACAGAGTAGCTCATAGGTTTGAAGTAATTTTAAGGATATAAGACGAGATGTGGCGCCCCTCGCCCCTCGCTACTCCTTCTGCCTATTTGAGTTTTTAGTTATACACGTAATCATGAATCTTCAGAAGGTGATGTGTTATTTGTAGTCTATTCAAGCACTCTTTCTACTCGAATATCAAAGAGTGAGTGGGAGATGGAAAGGAAAATAGAAAAAGCAAAAAGCAAAACTAGAGTGAGAGAAGGGGCCCCTTAATGATGAGGAAATAAGCATTAAATATCATTTTAAGACATATTGGCAAAATATCTTCGTATTAAATAATCAGAAAGCGCCATGGGCAGTATTACATCTAAGCGCACTGTGTGGCGTTATTTAGAATCCGCCATTTTCTTAGGAAGTTTAGTTGTTAAAATCATTTCGATATCTGGGGAGCGTTTCATGAAGAGTTTTGTCAGTGAATTTCACTGACAACTGTTATAAGATACTGAAAATCCTCGCATCTGATTGGCTGAGAGCAAATTCGTCAGTGAAAATCACCGACAAAACTCTTCATGAAACGCTCCCCTGATGTCTTGTCCTACTATTACTCCCATGATTTGCTTTTTAACCTCTCCATTTGATATGGGTCACAGAACTTTCAAACCATTACCAGGTTTACATGGCGTATTGTCAGTTTTTATTTACATACGCACCCACGCTGTAAAGCGATCAGCCATAACGTGCAAACACATGCCATTCTCTTCAAGAGACAAAATACCTTTGATGCATTCGCGAAATCATTTCATAAAGCTGGATAGTTTCGTAACTAAATAATGATAAATGAACTTCAGGAATTAGTTTCGGTTGCTCTAGATTTAGAGGTTTGAAACGGTTTCACAAAGCAGCTCATTAAAAATGAGCAACGAGACTTAAGCAGACCACTGTAATGGAAATCCATGATATACATGTACAATGTACTTTCCTTAGAACCACTAAATGTGAACGCAAAAAATAAAGATAATACTACATTAACCCATAGAGGTACAGTGTCACCTTTAGGAGACGCTTTTGCAGTATCTGTTGGTTCCAGAATGTTGGGCAGTACATATCATACATGAGCAGAAAGAGAAAAATGCACTGACAAATTTGAGTCCATTCCCATCGCTGTATGGTGTGGCATTCTCGAATTAGAGCAGCTTTAAGTGTAACTAATCATTAAACTCTATAAATTGGCAATGCAGTGAATAATATATAATCACTATTTCTGTGTTCAAATTGGCAATTTCTGATTCAATTTTACAATTATATTTCATTTTAGTTTATGTTATATCCATATTTATTTTTTTCCAGCTATGTAAACATGCAAAAAACAATTTGTATTGCCAATTTGAGGATTGAAGATGATTAATTCAGACCTCAAGAAAGCTCTGTACTGCTATGGGTTAAATGCCTATGGCACTAAAACACTTATTTCCAATCCAGATTTTATGTTTGAGCAGGGATAGATCGAGAATTTTGTAAAGGGGGCAGAAAGGGGGTACCATCCGAAACTTTCCTGACAACACAAAAAATAAGAAGTAACGACAACGATAACAATCGGATAATAGAGAGAAATACATATTAACACGATTTTCAGATCCATTTTAAGTCGCAGATTAAATTTTGAAGGGGGTTCCCGGCTGTGCCCCTATAGCCCCCCCCCCCCCCCCCCTCTTGAATCTCTCAGTGTATTGTATACATTTATCCTTCGAGGGAATCCTTGGCTGTTCAACAATGAATTCATTCTCATGACATGACCCGAAGGAATATGTGTCATTCTACAGATCATTGACCGCGGTTCAATAAATCAATAAGTCGAAATAGTAATCCAATTCTTCAAGACACTGGTATGAATAGACCAGACGTCAAAAAACTAACAAATACGAATTGCAATACAATGCTTGATTGTGTAATGACATGGCCGAATGGCATGAGTCCAATTTAATATATATATTGATATAGAACAGCAGAAAACCGAGAGTTAAATTTATTATTTTAGAGAAAATTTGCATTATTCGAATCTTCTTCTTTCGTGTGCATGGTGTGAAGCAGCTTTGCATGCAGTTTTGTCCAGACTTGGCAGCCAGCTCACTGTGTCGGGGTGAGGCTTGGTGAGATCAAGGATTGTGTTTTGAGTTGGACTGGGAGTGGGCAATGCACTGATGGATTATTCAAATTAATCGTTTGTATTCAGGCGATACCTTAGTTTAACGAGTTAAACGTATTATTCTCTCTAGATTCAAAATTCGATTAAAAAACTTGATCTAATAGATTTAGAAATCAATCTTATTGATTTTAATTTCTTTATCTAATTTCAAATTTGTCCCTAATGCAGTCGACTTGGATTAATTTTTAATCTAGAGTGTGGCAGAGAAATGATAAGAGCGATAATTAAATTCACAATATTTAGGCATGGACCGTCTAAGGATTTAGCTTATGCATTTTTGAATACGTGATCTTTTGGGCAAATCTTATACTTTAAAGGGGCAGTTAGAATTTAACTGATTTGCTGACTTTTGATTGGCTATGTATATAACAGAGGTATTTCCGTCCTAATGTCACATGACATTTCTTCTTTCATCCTTCTACTCTCCTTGCGTTCTTTTCTTTTCCTTCTCCCCTTCCCTGACATTATTCTATTTGCTTGTCTCCATCCTTCTCAGGATGGTTTCATCTATTCATAATAACATTGGCTCCTCCACCCATGCAATTACTTTAAAGATATATGTTTTCCTTTGTAGCCGATATCACACCCTCTAAACATGCTAAATGACATCACGATCGTACCACATTCTTGATGATGTATAGTCTGTATAGAATCTTGGCGAATTGGGTTTTATCGTGACAGCAAAATATATCTCTATTTCATCAGTTTGGACAGTGACCGATCGAGGGTTCCTTTTCACGAGGTCGAATAGGGGCCGTGTTCATTACAGCAAAACGAACAAAAAATCTTATTTTCATTTTATTTACATAATCTGTCCGTCTCCTTTTCTCTCCTGTATTCTCCACAAACCGAATTATAGGATTGGTATACACAGGTAGAGTGAAGCATTGATAATATACAGTGTTGTGAAAAGAGATCTTATTGTATACCTCTTACAATAGGCGAGATGTTTCAAAAGGATTTAGTATTCTATGAGGAGAGGGCCCATACCATCTTGAAAAGATTTGTTTTTCTCTCTCACTAGATAGACCCGATGACTATGGATGTGAAAGGCTAAAGGGTTCGCTGAGATTCCCTTTTTGAAAGAGGGCTTTTAAGTTGGATTTGTGAAGAGTGACTCTGGGGCGCGTTTCATGAAGTGTCTTGTCAGTGATTTTTACCGACAACTGTTTTAAGTTACTGAAATCCTGGCATCTGATTGGCTGAGATCAAATTTGTCAGTAAAATCACTGACAAGACACTCCATGAAAGGCTCCCCGGTAAGCAGCGATTAAGAGTACAAATTTCATTCTAGTAATGGTACATGAAATGGTAGCAGTGTCTGTCGATACTTGATTATAATATATGTTGTTTATGGATGCTATTAATTGTTGCTTTTATACATGACAAAGAAAACATCAAATAAAATCAATTTAAATAAATGACCTGGTAACAAAGTTCTACATTAATGGGGACTGCTGTGACTTTAGTATAGAAAGTGAACCGTCTGTAAAGGACAAGAATGGACCCTCTATAATAAAATAACATCATTTGGGGAAAATTCACATAAAGCAAACTTACTTATTCAAATCAATCAACTTGAACCGACTAATGATAATTGTCACAACACCCAAGGCGATATTATCACAACCGAGAAGAGTACCAGATAATTATGAAAACTTTGACAAACGTTCCATGGTATAAAAGATGTTATATATATGGTGGAAATGTGAGCTGACAACAAAACCAAAATAGACTCGAAAAGCATATCCCACTCGAGGCAATGGATCACGAAAAAAGGAACTAGTCGTGCCGATATTCTATTTCATTTTTTTTTTCATAATTATGATGTTTAAGCTGAAAAGAGATACCGAAACGTTGTTATTATTATCATTTAGTTTTCATGGTCTTTATCACTTTTCTGGGGAATGAGCTCTTTTTCTGTTCATTTGTCCTGCTTGCACGTTACCTCTGACCGTCCTTGTGACGAATTACCCACCGAGGTCACAACTCCACAGTGAGATTAGCGTATAAGAAATGCCAAATAAACACGTGTTGTAAATGAGCGAGTGAGGGTGAGGGTGAGGGTGAGGGTGAGGGTGAGGGTGACGTTGAGTACAAGATAAGGGGTGGGGCTAAAATGACGTCGTTTCTCAGAGTTAAAAGGGCATATGAATGCAATATGCATAGGTAGGTCAACAGGTTAATGGTGTAGCATCACCATTTTTTTCGGAGGGAGATGTGTGGACCATGATGCATGAAGCGAGAGATCTCTTTCTTACGCTATTGCTCCGTATAGCGGTTGAAAACGAGGCGCCATTTTGATTGCGTCAGGGCTTCGTATTAAATGACGGAAACAGTTTGTGCATGGGTTAAAGTAATGTTTGCACTCGTCATTTCGCATTCACTTTTGGTACTTTGTGCCAAAGACTGCGAAGTATGTTGACGCAATCCTACTAAACAAAATGGCGTCTCATATGCAACTTGCATTAGTGAAATAATTACGCTCTTGCGACTGAGATTTTGCTCTGAATGTTTTCGATGGCCTTATCAATGATGGTACATCCTTGGTCGGTAACCACTACGTGCTGCAGCTTTCAATGCAGCTGAACATACTCGTTAAGCTAGAAATGCCCCATTTTTTCCCTATTGATCTAGTTTACCTTTGTATTTCATAGGGATTCCTTTAATGGTATCCCATAGATGGATTACACTGTGTGACCTCATCCCTCAATGTCCTTTTCTCTCGTTTTCTTCCCAGTTCTGTCTAGACCTCGTCGAGTGCGATTAAACGTAACAAGACACAATTTCTATGTGATTGAATGATGCTTTCATTGCAAAATGAGAACTCGACAATTCCGAAATATACCTGGTAACATCTGTGCTTGATATCTATACTTCTAGTGCATTCTGTAGATAATTACGTCTCGGAACACTATGAAAGGAGTTGAATTCCTAATTCTATCCCACTTTTCTGCGCTAAAAGTCTCTTTTGAAGTCGTTTTAGTGGTTAATCTATTGCAAATGTAGGAACTTTGTTTGAACTCAAGTGAATTATCCTTAAGCAGATCTTTCTAGTTCAACCTGGTATGAAATACCTTTGGAGTGTGGCAACGAATAGGAATTTAGTTTCAGAATATCCCTTTTCTCTCCTTCGTATTTTGATTTAAAAGAATTAATCATTAATTTCATATCACAAGCTGGATTCATTTTTAAAAAATGGTTATTTTAATTTCAAAATGTTTTTAGGTCTGAATCGTGTAGCTAACCAAGCGTCTGTTCAACCAGCAGCACACGAAGTTCCACATAAGCTCATTGCGTGACCATACACAGTGCACATCTATGGCTTGTTATTGTAAATGCAGCGTATTCACAATCAGTGAGCATATTCACTGGAATGCGATTCGGTGATTCTTTAGTTAACCACACATTATCTCCAGCCAACCAGAACTTATGATCAAAAATGGACTTGTCCACCGCAAGTGGAGATTGAATAAATACCGAATAACTCATTTTTCTTATTTGCTCTTTTATAAGAATTCAATCAGCAATTCCGGTTTGGGGGACGCTAAACCTGCATCTAGGCATTTACTCCTACAAACTGGAAAAGGGTATCCTCAGATATATTAAAAACTGAATAAAGCAATCAAAAGAGGATGACATAATGATATTCAAATAAAGTTTGAAAGTCAAACTCGATTGTATTTTGTTAACACGTAACGTCAGTACACGAAGTACATATGTCTAATGAAGCAGAAATATATAGTACATTATTCATAATTAATTTTGTCTTACAGACGTTCACTTTACCTCATATTCATTTTTTTTTTATTTATTTTATCCTTTTTTTTTTACAATCGACAAAGATTTAAACGAAGATGTAACATTTGTCAACGTTCTTGCAAATATCTTGTGACAATTCAAGACGTGTACGATCGATTCTATAGCTTATCAGTTCTGTAATCATCACAGTCACTGAACCAGTTGTATCTTGATATTGTTTGGTATTGCAGGTAGCACTGTCTGTAAGGGATAAATGTGGTTTCCAACCGGCGGCTCAGACTTCTACAGAGGACCACATACCGGCCTTCCCCGGAGCCTATCCCACGCTCTCCCGACTCATCCCCCTTTCATTGTTCTCCACACGCTCCAGGAGAGCGAGTATAACAATACCGAGTCCCATACAACGAGGAAAGAGGAAGAGAGAGAGAGAGAGAGAGAGAGAGAGAGAGAGAAAGAGGAGGGAGAGATAGAAGGGAGCGAGAGGGGGTGGAGAGAAAGGGGCAATGAGTATAAAAACGGAGAGAAAAGGGGAGAAACAGAGATGGAGGAGTGTATAAGTGAAGGAAAAATGGAAGACAATGAGAACAGCATGAGAGAAATAGATGAGGAGATCAAACTGGAAAAGATCATGAGGGAGAGAGAGAGAGAGGGGGGGGGGGGGGGGAGAATGGGGAATGTCCATAAGCCTGCGACAGAGAAGACAAAAAGAGAGAATGAAACATATGCAAACGGTAAGAAAAAGTTGAAAGAATGACAAAAAAAATGAAAAATTGAAAATGAAAAATAAGAAGTGTAAACATACACGATGAGCAAAAAAAAAAAAAAAAAAAGGGGGGGGGGAGAGAGAGAAAGAAAGAGAGGGGGAGGGACCCGAGAAGAAAATACATAATACCCATTCAAGACTGTTATTATGCATTTATGCATTCCACTTCCATGTTTTGCAATCTGAGATGTTTATGGCATCGTCAGCAATAGTAAAATGACTACTCTGCAACCCCAAATGACTTGAATCACCCTTTGCTTCAGCTACTCGTGGAACAGACTGAGGAATGAAAAATTCGAACAATAAAAAATAATGTATTTGATTGTTATCTCCTACTCCCACTCCCTCTTTCTACCCCTCTCACTCTCTCTCTCTCTCTCTCTCTTCCTCTCTCTCTCTCTCTCTTTCGCTCTCTCTTTTCAACTTCAACTTTACCGTATGGTTACAAGGATGATTAATTTGCGGGGTCCAATTGAATCAATCATGGGGAACGTTAGAACCGGAGTTGTTTGTCATGATTTTCTCTTCTTTCCCCAAATAGCTGTAGGCCGTATCAGCACTTTTAGGAGCGTTCAAAAGGGAAATCTAGATAGCTAGAAGTTCATATTGTGTCGTTCAAAATGGAATGCAGTTCAGAAGTACACACCGGGGGTGTGAAGATATGCAGCGTTTTCTTTCCTATCTTGGCATGCTAAGAAATGTAAACCGATGAAGATTTATTTTATTAAAGCATAAAAGTAATCATTACAGAGTAAAAATAAGTAATAAACACCTGGGAGAAACAAAACGAAAAACCCAATTGCTGGTTATTTTATCGATGGAAATTGTGTCTCACTGATTTGTCCTATGAGGTTTGGTATATACATAGTGCATGGAGGTGTGGGTAGTAGATGTGTTTGTGTAAGTGGGCAATATTGTGATGCAAATGCGTGCAAGGTGTGCATGAGCAACAAAATTGATGGACCAAACTGAATTGTTTGTTGAAATGAAACATGATTTTAACATTTTAAAAAATCTCTTTTCAATTGTTTCTTGATTTTGTATGTTGAAAAATTCTCGTGAATTTGAGTTCCTTGACCAAGTACCCTCCTTTCAGATTTGAAGATAGATGTGGGTAACTTCAACTATACAGAGACAGGAATGGACGAATGCCGAACAATGGCCAGTATAGTCACAAAGATGATCTCAGATAGTAAGCAATATCACCTTTTTACTACTTCAGTTTAATCAGTTATCATGACAGGGTTATCAAGATATAACGACTCTTATATAGACTTTACAATCCTTTTTTTAAATTAAAAAAAACTAGTGTCACAGAAGCATTATCCATCATCATCAATACCATTACCACCATAATTATGATCACATAACCGTTACAGAACTGCTATCATCATCATCCTCTTTAGGCCGCAGTATCACTAGACCACGGTAAAAATCACTATCATCACTTTCATCATCACATTTACCACCGTCATCGCCTTCATTATCATTATCATAATGATTGCAATCCTCAACGAATTACCATTATCACCACCACCGCCACCACTACTATCTGCACAACATCTTCCCGTAAGAAGCTCTCGACCTTATCGTCGTATATGCATAGCTTAAAATATGTGTTCGCGTTTATTCTTTACTTCATATTACCGTACAGTTTGGCACTCTTTGCTGCTTTCTTTCGCAAACTATGTTTTTCAAAATTAACTGAATTAAAATGACCAAACTGAATCATCGGTTGTACATTCCCATCTTCTCGCATTGTTTTTACTGCAATAATCACTTTTTATCACTTCCGGTTTGTGACCTGCCAACGTTAACACCAACCCTTTTTATCTTTTCTACCCTACCAGCAATCATTGTCAAATTTCATTGACGCAATATGTATCCTATTCATAACTGGATTGCAATTATACTAGAAGAAAACATTGACCTCATGCTGTGTGCCCCATGTTTCTTTCGCACTTTACAAAAAAAGGACTGGTATAATTCGAGACCCCCTGTACATCTTGCGAGTTTGTCCTTTCTTTCACAGTGCACGTGCTCTGACCATCAAACTGTAACTAATTTTTTGTTTTGTTTTATTTAGATGATATCACACAATGGAATGAAATTCATTTTACATCTCTGTGCAAGAGGGCAAAACAGTGTGCAAAGGGCAACACGTGGCTCAAGAATGCCCAGCCATAATTGATCGTGTGTCAGATTTCCTTATATTTTGTCCTTTTTTCCTCGGTAGAAACAGCAAATCCGTGGGCCAACTCGATAATTCGTAATTTCCCAAGCCATGGTATTGATTGGTACAGGGATGTTTGTTTTGGTTATCTTTTTTTTTCTTCAAAATACACGTCTCAGACCAGAATCACCCCCCCCCCCCCTTACACTCCTATCCCCCTCAAAACGTTTGGGTTCAATTTTATTTGCTAATTTAGGTGTACTATATATTGCTTCTGTCTAAATTAAATTATAATCTGCATTGGAAAAAATAATGAAGCAGAAAGGTATGAAGATAACGAGGCCTTTCCTTCAAAAAATCATTAAAAGATGATGCTTCAAAAGAGGGTGTGGCAAAGGCGTGATCAGAAGTACCACACACTGGACCAACTTGCAATAGCACCCAGTCACGTGCACACAGCTGGGGGGTTTCCCAGCGCACCGCGGCGCCACACACCACATGCGGCCAGTATAGCACGGTCACACAGAATCTATGCTTACCCCTGTGTGTTCTGTAAACAATCTCTTTTCTCGGCCGCAGTTGTTATCTATCTACCATGCATCGGGAATATTGTTTTAATGACAAGATGAGGGCATGATTTTCAAAATCAACAGAGGAAAAAGACCGTATTTCTCACACGAGATTCAAATTACAAATTGTTAAGAGATAACGTCATTCTAGATATCAAATTTGAACGTGGGAAAGAGCAAGGTGGTCAGGAATAAAAGGGCTAACTCTTTGTTTCATGGTAAAGATATACAATACTCACCCCAACAAAAAAAAAACATTAAAAAACTCCAGATAAATGTTGCCATGGGTTATACGTACGTAAGGTTTACGTTACACACATATAAAACTTCTTTTAACAAGGTTTGATTGTGACATCACATTTGTCATGTTTGTGTCTTTTCTGTTTTCGTTGTCATACAAGATTTCTTCTTTATCCATCTTCTTTTCAGATCATCGGTTCATAAAGCCAGATTATGTGACGAAGAAATACGAACCTGGAACATAGTAAGTATTTACTAAGTTATTCATGCTTGATAACCCGATTTTAGGATAAAGGAAAAAAAAACATGTACACAAGTATACAAATACTTAATCCTTGAACTGACTGACAACTCATGTATATCTAATTCAAAGAAAAACTTTCTCAGGCATTGTGAAGGATTATTATCTTCCTTTTCCCCCCCCCCCTCCATAATCAGCACAGACTGAGACAAGTCTCACTATAATATAGGATTAAATGTATCGATCTTACTAGGCACTGCGGTTAATCAGAGGAAAACTCATGTGCTTAATCATGTGATAAATCACGTCAAATCTGGGAATCTGTGACCTCAGCTATCGAAATCCTAAATCTGCTTAAATATTTTGTATTGATGAATTCTACATAGACACGAGTGAATAAGATTTTATTATAATCTTTCAAGAGAATTGACAACTGACAACTCATGCATATCTCATTTAAAGAAAAAAACATTCCCAGGTATAAGGCTGGGAAAGGTATCTTTCATTTTTAAGTTCCGTAATCAACATGGACTGGAATAAATCTCGCTGTAAGCTTGGGATTAAATATATTCATCTAATACTGAGCATTGCAATTAAGGAGGGGATAATTCATGTGCTTAATCATGTGATAAATCACATCAAATCAGGGAATCAGCAATCCCAGCTATCGAAATCCTAATCTCTTATATCTTTTTTGCTCTTAATGACATCTACATAGACACAAATGTATAATATTTGATTGCATAATCTACCAAGACTTTGGATAAGAGTTAGCCATCTCAAGAAGTGTACTGAAATTTATGAATATGAATTTACAACTTTCAGAGAATAAAAGACTTCTCATCAGTGATGATTGCCATTCGGTGTGTGATAAGGTGTTATCACATTTAAAGAAAAGGCTGCATCTATTGCTGAAGGGAATTATCGATGAATACAATTTTTTGCTTCCTCGGCAGTTGATAATATTTTCAATTTAATAAAAGACAGTTCTGTGCTTCATTTTCAATTTCTGAATGAAAGTATACTAGTACTGTGACTGAAGAGTGTCTTTCCAGTTCCCGTAATTCCCAATATCTTTGCAGTGACATAGGCCACTCTGTTCTGCTTTCATTTGTGGTTTCTGTTTTATTTTTCTCTCATATTAAGCAAATACTGAAGTATCCATTTCGTGATCTGAATATTAGAATTGATCTCATTCAAAGAGTGCAAAATGTCCATATTACCAGCAACTGTTACTTTTTTATGAGCGTGTGCAGTGTGTCAATAACTCTTCAAATATTTTGCAGCCTACATATCTTTATATTCTAATAATTGCCCGCATATTTCCCAATTAGTTGTTGACATGTTATGCAAATGAGCAGGAATATCCTCTATTTCAATAATGAATATATTTATAGCTGCCTGGGTCATAGTGGCGCCGGTATTGTCTCTATGCGTGGTATTGCATATAATGTTTAATCAAGGACATAAGTAAATATAAACGTAGGCTCTTTGCCCATGGTTGGTTACAATGCTTTTATTCAGTTTGTTTTGGATGGAGAAATAATGATTATCATGTGCAGAGATAGAAATCACTGAATTTTTCATGTTTGCTAATGACTTTCGGATAAAATCTTTTACAGTTGTTTTGTTATCTTATTCCGTGACTTTACTGGTTCCAATTGAATATAAGGGCAGCAAATTTCTCAATGACATGAATCCCGTCCGAAAGTGATACAGTGGACCTGCACTTATCTGCAAATATTGGAATGTCATTATTAATAATGTGTTCTAACGCATTTTCATGTGTCATTTATGGAACCGACCCTTTTCTGATTAAGCAAATGATAATAATAATAATAATAATAATAATAATAATAATAATAATAATAATAATAATAATAATAATAATGATAACAATAATGATAATAATAATGATGACAATAATGATGACAATACAAAAATGTTTGCATTTCTTTAATCATTGCCGATAGATGTGAGCTGGTCTCAGCTATAAAATAATCATTTGATCAATTTGATATCATGCTATTAAAATTGTACATGGTAAACTGACGATCTTTACTTATCATAAATCAATGTCTGTGTAGGAGTATCATGGTTGAGATTGTGAACTTACAGAATGAGGTGTTAGAATTGAAACAATGGGTAACAGCTGGTCGTTTTCTGGCTGAATGATATAGACACAGTCGGATCTTTCCGATAATATAACACCACTCCACTAAACGGGAATATAAAAAAGTGAAACGCAACTGACCTTTATGTAATAATGAAAAAAAAATCAAAGCATAGTGCAGGAATTATTCATTAAAATATTAGATGCTTTCTTTGTTATTGATACGAAAAGAAGAATAGAGAAGATAAGCCGTTTTAACGGGAATTAAAAAAACACACAGTACGTTATCATATGCCAAACTGTTTCGTGGGATGAACAAAAATGAAGCCTCAAAATCACCATTACCAAGGATCAAATTTGCATGAAAGTCATATCAATCATTAGTTGTGTGTATTTCATCCTTGGAAAAAGAAGCGTCAGCTTTAGTATGAAAAAAGGGTAATTTCATCCCGCATTTTCAAGCAGCGATGTAACGGGAGTAGACTTAGAAAGCAATACCTCTTTCACTTCACGAGTCGGCTACTAATGTATCCAATAAGTATTTAATTTCTACTTAAAGCCTCACTCAAACGGTGTCAAGCTATCGTCATGGAGTGAGTTTTAGGCAAACAGTAGACTGTACTTCAACCCGGCTTTCCCATGGCAAATATTGATTCATTCCAGCTATATTTACATCGGGATTTGTTGCCCTTTATACGAACACATGTTCCTCCGGTTTGCTTTCACAATCGTTCATCCTTCTCTTTCTCTGTTTCCATTTTCATCCGCTCTTTCTATTTCTTTTTTTCGTTTTTTTTTTTTGTTCCACCATCTCTATCTATGTATGTCTACCCGCCTGTCTCTTCTATATCTTCCATGTCCCCCTCCTCGACAATATCTTTCCCACCTCCCTCCGTCCAATATCACCCTTTCCTTGTCTCTCTTTCTATTTTATCCACTCTCTCATCCCCTCCCTTTCCTTTTTCTCTGTACCTTATGGGGTGTTGCGAGAAAGTTGCAATCAATTGCAAATAATTGCTGATTTTGAAACAACCATTCTGACTGGCTCAGGGTCTGCCCTTTTAAGAAGGCATGCATGCAACAATGATTTTGATTGGCCAGTGACAATCAGTTGCAACTTGCAATCGATTGCAACTTTCTTGCAACACCCCATTAGACGAATAATAGTCATAGTAAAAGGCCATGTGATTTAACCCATAGCAGTACAGAGCTTTCTTGAGGTCTTAACTAATCATCTTCAATCCTCAAATTGGCAATACAAATTATTTTCTTCCATAGCTTGGAAAAAATAAATATGGATATAGCATAAACCAAAATGAAATATAATTGTAAAATTGAATAAGAAATTGCCAATTTGAACACAGAAAAAGTGATAATATATCATTCACTGTGCTACCCATTTAAAGAGTTTAATGATTAGTTACACTTAAACTGCTCTAATTCGAGAACGCCACACCATACAGCAATGGTAATCGGCTCAAATTTGTCAGTGCATTTTTCTCTTTCTGCTCATGTATGATATATATTGCCCAACTTTCTGGACCAACAGATACCGCAAAAGCGTCTCCTAAAGGTGACACTGTACCTCTATGGGTTAAGAATGATAAAGGACAACAACTTTATTTCTAGCATGAAGAATGAGCATGATAATTTGTCTTCATCTGTAGAAGAAAAAAAGTGACTACCTATTGTTTCTTAAACCCGAAAGAACTGATGAATTGTAGCGATAGAATCTTGACAGTATGTATTTCAGTTGTCGACTTTATGGATTCTGATTTTAAAGGGCAAATAATTATGAAAGTCATATCGCTAACATACAAGAAGTCGAGCAAGCATGATGATGTACTTTTTTTAAACTTTATTTTTCAAGATTAGTGTCTATACTGCATGCATAGAACTCTGACAGAAAACATCAAGCAATGTAAAAATGTGTTTGATATGTATAAATATTATTTCAGTTAGCTGAAATAATAATAATAATAATAAATAGCACCATAAAAAATCACATTGCGGAAGGGCAATGTTCATCGCGCTTAAATGACGAAAGCATAATTTACGGGATCAAAATCCACAAAATTAACCACTAAAAACAGAGGTGCTACCTAAATAATGATGTGAAAAACCTGATATCAGGAACTGTTCACACAAATTCAAACTCAGGGGATTATGAGTAAAAAAAATTAACTGCGGCATCATTTTATTTACTCCAGCGACAAGACCGATACGATACCAGACGACACGGCAGTGAAAGCCCGTGGTCTTCCGTGGCAGGCATCAGACAGAGACGTCTTCAGATTCTTCAAAGGACTCAACATTGCCAGGTCAGTTTTGTCTGTTGGCAAATTCTCAAACAGTTATTGAAATGCTCATATTTCCTTTCCGTTCAACTCAAAGTTCCCTCATTCACCATACCTCAAGTGTGTATCGCATAATCGCAGTACGTTGACTTTTTGCGATGGTCGATATTTCATGAAGTAACAAAACCCCAGTACTGTGATGAATTGACATCCCAACAGTATGAAATATCTTAATGAAGATTAAATTGTTTTCTTCACTTCACTTCATTAATGCAAGTCCAAATTATTTTGCCTGAGAGGAAATATAAAAGCTGTCTCATGACCTTACCTGAATATTTTACTGGAAACATTGTTGTAATTATTGTGATGTTAATACAACTAGTGCAGCCCGAGTTAAGAATACCAAATGCCTTTAGAGTCTTGTTGGTGGTCATGTGCAGTGCCGTACGCAGAAATTTTTCCGGGGGGGGGGGGAAGACGCGTAAAAATTTTCGAAGAAACTTGAAAGCGAGGGAGCGAAGCGACCGAGTTGGTAATGAGGGCAAGTTTGCATTTTAAAAACTGAAATTGAAGGATTTGCGGCACACTTTTCACTGCTTTTGGTGAATTTTGTGAAAATTTTCAGAAAAAAAAAGTTTTCAAAATTTCTGGGGGTGCAACTGCCCCCCCCCCCTGCCCCTCGCTGTGTACAGCCATAGTCATGCGCATTTCTAGATACTAGATTTAGGTTACTTTGTCGTTCGAGTGTTCTAGAAAAAAAGACTTTATTACTCATTGACAGACAGTGAAAACTCTCAAAATTGTTAATTTTTTAATAAATAATTATTGCACGATCCTGTATTTCAGGGGTGGTGTTGCTCTATGCCTGAATACACATGGTCGTAGGAACGGTGAGGTTATGGTACACTTTGAAAGCTCTGAGCAGAGAGATATGGCACTACAGAGACATAAACACAACCTAGGAAAGAGATACGTTGAGGTAATTCTTTCTTTGTTTCTCTTGAAGACTCTGAAAACAATGAAAAATATTAACCCATTCGTGACAGGAATTATTTAAAGCCTAATTTGATCAGCTTTTATTATTCAAATTGGCAACACCAACATATTTATTTTATTGCTACATTTTTCTTATAAAACGTCATGTATCTGAAATAAAAATAAATTGACAAAAAGTATGATAAGAGGTCAAAAGTTGTCAATTTGCAGGATAAAAGAGTGATTTTAAACTTTCTATCACATTGCCAATTTAAGGATTTTAATGCTTATTTTCCTTTTAAAAATTTCAGCATCAAACAACTAATACTGACGCAACCAAAATGGGCACTGTTTGTGTAGAATTTTTTGCTCTTTCTGCTCATGTATTTGGTATGATTTTTAGAGCTTTGCATCAAAAGTTATTAGGCCAAACCACAAAATGTGGACCTCTGTCACGAATGGGTTAAGGACGTGAGTTTTAAATCATACAAAAAAAAGGAATAAACTATTTAGCATAGATGTATACAAATTCTTTACACTGCGATAATCTAACAATGATTATTATAAATCAAATGCATTGGATACTAATTACAGTTTGTCCTTAAATGTGTTAAAAAGAGATAAAGGAAATTGATTATGATTTCTACTTAATCGTTTGATATACAAACTCATTTAGATTTACTAGATTCATCATTATATACGACGAGTTACATAGTCTGATTGGTTATATTAAAAGTATCTGAAACACT
>CM057158.1:4006437-4126437 GCA_029962745.1 Echinometra lucunter
GACAATATTAAAAACTGATTCTTGTTGATGGGGCTTTGTAAGGGAAATTTCATCAACAGTCTACACCCATGGACAAAAGTGATGTTAACATTTCATTCGCTTATGTTTCCTAACCACCCCCATAAAGGGATTAACATCAGCCCGAGGAACGGAGTCGTGGCAATGACCAGGCGATCAAGGGGGCCAAGAAGGGGTCAACCTATTGCCCCTCTCTGGCTCCTAGTTTACATACAGGGTGATGAACTCTAACTATGCAATAGGTACAAAAAAAAACCAATCAACACTAACTGTGCTTTCTTTGGAGAGCTTCCGGGTGTTGGGGTATAGCCGTCATGGGCGCCAGGGTGTATCTATACCATTGGGGTTCTTTGGTGGAAGAATCGGGGGTGTCAAAGGGGTGTATAATGGTCTTTTTGGTGCTGGTAATCAGAGGGTGCTGGTAGTCAGAGGGTGCAGGTAGTCAATGGGTGCTGGTCATGCTGGTGGTCAATGGGTGCTGGTGGAGGAGAGTCCGTGGTGGTTACATAAGACTGCATGGTATCACCTGTATAGAATGACTCATTCATCTCATTTTCTAGGTTCTGGTTCATTATAGAACATGAATCTCTTCTGACATGTACTTGGAGATTTACATTGGCATCTTTCTATTTCATACATTCCATCACATTTCTTACACATTTTTCGTTTGAGCGTTTTGTTTCTTTAAAAATTTTCACTCATTCCTTTTGAGAGAACTTTCTAGGGTTTACTGTGTGCATGTTGTAGAATAGGGAATTTCTCATTTTCGGATTTTGAAAATGATACTTATTATAATAAATGGATGCTATCGCTTAAAAGATTTTGTTTTCGATATTGCAGATTCATGTTTACGAAACCCGTTTCTCCATCAGATTCAGTGATGTATAATCAAGGCTAACACATCCCTGGTATAATTATAAAATCAGTGGTACAATTCAACAACTTAGTTTCATTTCATTATAAGTCAACGTCATAAAATCCCGGGGGGGGGGGGGGGGGGGACTCGCCTAATATGGTATAAGGGGGTGTGCTGCTCTAATGGGTCGACTTTTGCAAGAAATTCCTAAACATGAGGTATGGTCTTGAGTCGGAAAATCCCTAAACATATCCTTCACTTTAGACATCGGTAAATTTATTGTAGTTTAAAATGATATTCTCTCCCATAATGAGGCCTAAGCACACCCGAGATGCAAAATCCCTAACCGTTTCTACCAATATGACCCTTAAAAATGGGTACGGGTTTGGAGGCTTCAGCGACACACCCCTGTCGGAACCAAATTTGAGTATCCCCCCCCCCCCCCCGGCATAAAGTGAACCTGACAGTTACATTATTTTGAACTTAATAAGTCCAGAAAAAGAGAGAGTTGTTGAAGGAAGCCATTTTATCTTAATTCTATTTCCTCTAGCTAACATGTCTACCATCTCATCGACATCATAGCCCTTAGAAAATCACCGACATAAATATTAGATTTAGATGCCATTTCTACTTTCCATTTTCCATTTTCAGTGATTACAAAACCATGACATGCCAGTACAAACCTCTCTTCATAAAATATGGTGAAGGTTTTGACGTTTCATTCTGTTTTGACAGAATAAATGTTCATTTGGTATCACTTAATTCTGAGCGTAGCTTCAACCGGAACAGATTATAGTGTTATATTTGGTTGTTTCTGCCTTTTTCTATATTGCACTGAGATTAAGATAACACGTTAGTCTTTGACCTCAGTTGCACTTATTGTTTTATGTCTACAGACTTGAAAGGCATTGCAGATGGTTTATTGCACACTAATATGTTTCGTTAATGTTTTTCCCCCTCTTTCATAATAGGTACCTCCAGAAAGCGTTCAAGTGAGTCAGAATGGCGAGGCCGTGATCCCATTTTCTTCCCAAGAAATTGCAGTTCGGGCACTGCAAGACCGACAACGGCAATTCGCCGGCAAAATGGAACTTTTCGTCGCTTGAAGAGGAGTAAGAGAGAGAAAAAGAGAGAAAGACAGATTGTCTGCTGTTGTGTGGGATTACAGATAAAGATTTTTTGACTTACTTGATCGCTTTGCTAACACTCAAAACTTTTTTGCTTTTGTACAATTAATGAAAAGAGAACGTGATATAAATGCTACATTATCCTAAACTTTCTAATCGGTAAAACGTCCTACTCTGAAACGTGTATGACAAGACACTCTTGGCGACATTATGATTGGTTAGTTGTGGTACGTCACGTGATTTGCTTTTGAACTGAACGCATGTGTGCCACAAGCCTATCCTACCGAATATAATTGTACATGTGTATCAGAGATGGCGCCAAGAATTCTGTCAGGAAAGATTGGAACATGTCAGCATTTACGTCCAGGGAACTAAAAAAAAAAATATTGAGTATTGGTACCCACGACAACGGCTGATATATTATTTAATAAAATGAGCTTGCCAGGTTTGCTCGGTTTGCTTTCCACCATTTTGCCACAGTAATGTTGTGTTTCTTTATGCTAAAATGTGTGCATAGTTATTGCCTTGAGTGTGTTAGATATTCTGATATATGTACATCTCCTTCATTCCAACTCTTTTGATTGTGAAATTTTATTCCACAAGGAAAACTAATCGTTGAAATCTCATTTTTTAAACTAGTGTATAGAAATAATTCTTTTGGTTCTAAGATACAAGTCTTGCTTTCCAGCTCAATGTTCATGAAATCTTAATATTTTGTGATTCCAGAAACAATTATTTCATCTTAAGATTAAAATAAAAATCAAGAACAAAACTTTGTAAGCACACCCTCTTTAGCACAACTCAGTCTGCAAAATAGAAGTTGTTTCTAAACATGGTTTTTCTGATGCCTTCGAATTTGTCAGTTATACATTGATTGTAAATTTTATTGTCCATTATCAGTACAAATCGGAATGGAAGTATATATGTTTTTGTACTTTGAACGAACATATGAGAAAAAAGAAAGGCTGTAGAAAAGAAGAACAAATTGAAAAAAAGAAGACTTGCCAGCCATTGAAAATAACTCCGATTTAACGATTAATGTCATTAATAACCCTTTACTCTCACTGGGCTTGCCGTGAAGTGATAAAGATATAAGAAGAAAAAACATAAACTTATTTACTCATGATATTAATCGCGTTTAGAATTAATGTAATACACAGTCATAAAAATGTATTACTAATTATGTATTACTATTGTTTGTACTGTAGACAAGTAATTTTCCATAATTTCGTTTTCTTTCTTTCTTTTTTTTTTTTTTTGGTTGTAAATATCATATTTGACGCCTTGTTGCGAATTGGCAACACCAAAAGTGCCTTATCTCGTTATTAGACGGATGCCTTCCTGAAACTGCTGCTAGCGTTGCTTTCAAAGACTTCCATTAGAATTGTAAAAAATTTGTTACTTCCATACTTGTATGTATACACAGATGTGTGTAATTGTGCATTTTCTGATGCCCTTTTTACGACAAAATCCCCACGTCTTCCAAATGTGTAATATTCCAAATTTTGTGACCGATGTATGTATCGTTTTGATACCTGGTTAACAGTAGAATGAATTTGCCTTATATTTGTTGTCGTTGTCTTTTTATAAACTGTAGTCATGATAACCTTTTTAAATATCAGTAATAACCATTGTAGTAATAATCCATGACATTTAGTCAAATTTGTAAAGTGCCTATGTAATATGAAGCCAAAATGTTAAAAGGGTGCGCATCAGGCTTCCACATAATGACTAAAAACTGAATGTGTCTTCATATCTGTAAATGCTCATGAAATCATATTTAGACCTATGTTGATTTAATAATTAGCTCAGAAAAGTTGTACCTTGTGATTGATTGTAAGCATTTTAAAACCGGGCAGTATTCTACTGAACAATGATATTTGTTGAATCAGAATTTGACTGAAAGCATTAAAAATGCTTCCTTAGCCTTAGCTCGTACCTAGGAAGGAATTTGAAAGGAAAATGTTGAACCTATATTCATTCCAGGGTTAGCAATGCAAGCTTTGCTACAATTGTGAAAAAAATAAAATGAAAATGATTCTATAGTGATTATTCAATCTGGCGACGGAACCTAGGAAGTGTATAGCAAAGATGGTAGAAGTGTAGTAGAATATTTGTTCCAATTTTGAAGCTCAAACTCCCGTACCCGCAAACTTTATGTCAAGCCAAAACCGTAATTCATTTCAGTGGAAATATTCATGCTTCTGTGATTCTTCTCAGATCATGTTTTATCTGAATGTGATGACATTTTGGTTTAAAGATTCTACTATTCTCTTCACCCCAATTTGGGGATATGTTCCGTCGCCCGCCATACCAATCAGAAGAAATGTATTATATTGAGCATTATGAAAAAATAGTGGATTTCATCAGCTCTCAAATTCAAATTTTAGATTTAGACATTTTAGAATTTAGAATAATGTACAAAATTATGATTCAATTTATTATGTATATGCATATTAGAAAATAAGTAGAAAATTATACTTTTTATAACAGAAATCTGTAATTGCCTTATTATGTATGATAATGTTATAGCATAAGAATAAATTGCATTACACGTTGCAGTAATTTCTGTTTTGTGGTAAGCAACAAAATTTAGAGATTTCAAATGTATATTTTGTTTGGTTTTAAAAGTGCACTTGCCACACATATACATGATACTCACAGTTGTTTGTCCTGTTTAACTGTCGTATTATATACTTTATATTTTCACTTGTCATTTATGTTATATCATTCAAGGTTATTTTCTTTACACTATTTAGTTGTAGACTACTAAGAGGTTGAAACTATATTTCTATTGTATATATCCTTCATCTGTTAGCAGGATTATTGCGTTGTATCAGAATTGCACTAAAGCTTTAGAAACACATAAGACCGACTTTGCACTCCAAACTATTATAAAGTTCGATGATGAAATTATCCAGTATTTGTGAACAAAAGGATAACCCGAGTAATTTCATCGTCTTAAAATCTAAATGGCTGTGTTTAAAAAAACTCAGAACTAATAGCAAACTTTGTATCAAGAAATTGGTGTTTTCGATTCCTAATTGTTGGTAATGACAATAGTTTGATTTTAAACAGAGAAAAGGTGTACGTCTATGCAAGTTGGGCCTTTCTTGCTGTATTACGTGACAGTCTAGCCACATATACCACTCAACGCACAAAGTCATTATCTATAATGATGATGATAGATCAATACAAGCATTATTATATCATCGTAGTTATCATATTGCTATCATTATACTCCCTTCATAACTCGCTGCAGATCTCCTTAGATGTATTAGAAAAGGGACACTGAGGGGAAAAGCCTTTTCACAGTGATGTATTATATTGCTTCCTATTAAGTGATCTTTCTGTTGTATTTCTGCCTTTTAAGAAAAGAAAGGATTGTGCTTTTTAGTTTGATTATCTTTATTCATTGATGAATATTAATAGTTTGGTGTTTCTCCTCATGTTCTCTGTTCCTTTAGTATCTTCATGCCTGATGGCAGATCGTTGTTAGTTTCAATTCGGTCTTTGCATGAGTATTCTCTATCATATATTTCATTCCACTTAGATTTTAGTTATTTCTAGGTAATAGCTTCTAGATTTTCAGGGAATGTTCTAGAAATCTTATATAGAAGGTACTCCAACAGGTCAATGTTACAAATCTATATATTTTGCCTCTATGAAGAAATTGTTATTTTTCCTCTTTCATCATCACGTACTGCAGTCGGTTTCTAACATTGCGCTGTACTGGGTGGTCTTTGTATAATTCTGCAAATGGTATAATGGTCCCAGACAGTAGTCATAATTTCGATCTCTAAGAATGTTCAACATGACTCGTATCGAATATTTTCTATCTTCCTTACACACCTGATGTGGAGTAATTTTTTCATTCTTTCTCTTTTTTTTTTTTTTTTTTAGATCTGGGTTGGGTTCAGAGTGGGTTTCATGTAGTGGGATATCCTGTCCATGTGAACACGGCTTAATATTCTAACTTTAGTTTTACTCTCCTGCAGTGACTGGTCCACACGGGAAAAAAATAAACAGGACAAATACAAATAGGTCATGAGAGTTTTTGGTGGGAACGTGCGGAGCCTAATCACAGAATGTGAAATTGCTTCCATTCTGTGAGCAATATTTCATTCTGAATTTACTCCATCTTTCTACGCGTTGAGTAGTATATATATATTTTTCAATTTTTTCATCAGTTTTATTATTTTTTAAATTGAAGTGGGGTTTCCCGGTAGTTGGGATGATATGGTTCTTTCGAGGGTCCTTTGTTTTTAAAATTTGAACGCCAGGGCTACAGGGTATACTAAACAAAATGTGTTGGGTCACACAGTGACGCTATTCACATGTGCTACGCATGATACGTGCAATATTGTTGAGTCGGAAAAAATGAAGAAACTATGAGATATTGTATCTGTGGCTTAAGTAATTAAAAAAAGAAAGAGTTTTGCAACTCGATATTGCCAGGGATAGCTTTGAGTATGTATCAGATTTTGTTAAATTCGGATTAGAAGATGTGTTTAACGTTAATGTCCAATAAAGAAAATGAATTATATGGAGTATACACAATTTCAACTATAATTGTCTAAAGGAAACACATGCTGATTGTGGTATACGCCGATAGAGTATTATTATGTATTAAGGAATTTAGTAAATGAAATTACATGTGTAAATGAATGTGAATTGTGTAGGAGTAGTAATAGGCATGATGATGATAAATAGCATGAAGATAACAATTGATACAACTTAATGTAAAAAATCTATTAATGCAGAAGTTTGAACATTTCTATCTTATCACTGTCATTCTCAGTGTGATTAATTCCGATTAATGTTTCGAAAATTCCTTGCATTATTCATTTTTAGAAAGCTTCAAATAAAATTTTCACAAATTATGTATAGACAGAAATGATGTGTTTACTTGTCTCCTTCATTATCTTTATGAATATAGATCGCATACTCCATTTTCATATAGCACAGGTTAAACAAAATGACATATTTGATATAGATATAGATGTATTCAGAATGGTGATGAAATATCAAGGGTATCAATTTATCAACTTGCAAAAGATTTGATAGAAGTGTCATGCAAAGCAAGTTGATTGCAAACATATAGGGTGAGAGTAGGAGAGGGAGGGGAAAAAAAAGAAATAAAGAGATATATTAGAAAGCGAAGAATAGTAGGCAGGGGACAGGCAAACTGGAAAAAAAAAAACCTAGACCCCACCAAAAGAGGGAGACAGAGTGAGAAAGAAAGAGAGGGGGAAGAACGAGGACAGGAAAAAGAGGAAAAAGGGAAAGAGAGAGACAGGGGACTAACAGAGAAGAGATGAACAGAAGTGGATGAACAATTTCAGACAAAGTGTAAGCTGGTTACCTTATTCAAGAAGATACTTATCTATTCATCACTGCTCAGGACAAGTACTTACATATGAAAAAATCGCAATTCAGAGAAACAGCAGAGTACATACAGAGCAGAATAGAGCAAAATAGACTGTGTGTAGTAATAAGAGGATTTTTGTTAGTTAGTTTTGTTTTTATTTACATCGGTGAGGCGCATTCTCGATCACGTATAAGGCGCGTGTGAGTTTAGAATATATTTCCGTGACGTAATACTAAAGCAGAATTATTATGTAACAAGGGAATAAATCATAATAAGCAGCACGTTTCTTCATTTTTCTTTCTTACTAGAATATATCATGCTGCTGTTTTTATTTGAAGAGAGCCTCTCGTATGCCGGTCTCTTCAAGAATAGTTACGTCCTTTTATCCTTTCTTTACACTTTCTTTCACTCTTTCAGAACCCCCTTTTAACCAGTCTCCCCAAACCAGCTTCCCTCTCTGTTTCTCTTTCCATTTTTCATCCCTCTTTTCCTCCTCCGTCTCTCCTCCCTCTACCGTCCTTCCTCCGTCATGGCTTTATATCCATCCCCCCCCCCCCCCCCCTCCTCCCTTACCTTCTTTCCCATATTAGTTGAATACCCTCCCTCTTTCTCCAACTCTCTCCCTACCCTCTCTCCATCATTTAAATTGTATTTTCTACCCCCCCCCCCGTCTATCTCTCTCTCTCTCTCTCTCTCTCTCTCTCTCTCTCTCTCTCTCTCTCAACCTCCTTATGACCCAGCCCTTCTTTCTCTTTTTTGTTCCCTCTCCCTCCCTCCTTATCTCTCTCTCTCTCTCTCATTCTCTCATTCTCTCATCTTATCTCCCTGCAAACATGATACAACAGACCAACAAAATAGTTCACTAGAAGAAAATTTTCAAAAGAATAGCTTACAAAGCTTTCAATTCGATTAATAATGAAAGTACACACAAAACATAATTTCAACACAAAATATAGCTCAGTCCTTTCAATTTCATCTGCTAAACCATGAGCATTATGGACAGAGGTGCAGACATTTTCAATGAAAGAATTCAAAGACGATAATATTCAACAGAGGGGTAACCTATTAATGTGACACCTTTATTATTGCAGACACTGCCATTTCATGGATGTCTACAAGACGTGAAATATTACTGGCAATTCTTCCTTCAAAAAATCATGCAATTCTCTTCACAAAAATGTTTGCAACTCTCTCTCTAATAACAAATAGCCATTTCATTTTAAGGCCATCACTTTAGCCTGCACACACTGTATTACTGAATATCTTGCAAATATGCACTTATACACTTCATTTGAGTGTTGGAAGCCATTCCATAATATATGAGCAAGCAAAACTTTTAACATACACAGTATTTTATAAATATCAAACTAAATCTACAAGTACAGTCTGTTTATCTGCCATCTAAAGATAGTAAGCATCATAAATGGCCAAAATATTGTTTCACATTGGACAACAAATCTATGTACTTGCCAAATAGGTTACCACTAACATCGGTATATAATAAGCTAGATATGAATCGTAAGAAATGGGATATACAGTGTAGCAAAATGATCACTGGTATTTGTATATCTCAATGCATTGTTTCAAATGAGCATTTAAGGAACTTAATAAGCATGTCATTTAAGAACACCCTATGAAAAGGGGTATAATACAGTGTACTTTTTCAATGTCATTGTTATCCAAACCAAATATTCATTCATTCTAGAACAGAATTGCAATACAGAAAATTATATAATTTATCTATATATCACTGTAAATTTTTAAACATACATAAGCTATCTATATGTAGTTGTTTGCCCAGGAATGGCAGGCAAAATACAAAATCAAGACACCAATATCTTACTTTGCTGAAAACTGACCTCTTTTAAACTACAATGCCATCTAGTTCCTAAAATATTGCACATGCATAAATAATGATCATAGTTTTTGTTCTTCAGCAAAACACACGCGGTTCAAAATTTTGATATTTAGTGATTATTTTTCATCATTACATTGAACCAACTGCATTAGTAATTAAAATGCTCTCGTACACACTTAAATATCTGAGCATTTGGTGCATGAAAATAAGAATAACTTGTTGCTGTGACCTTCCTTCAATTCTTTTCTTACATCAATACTTCCAGTTCAAGAATTGGAACGATATGACAAAAAGCATGGTATAAAAGTACCCACTGATTTTGCTCCATGTTTTGGCAATCTCATATTGTGCATTGTGACCTGTCAAGGATATTCTGCAATAAAAACTTCTACTCAGGAAGCACAACTGTTTTACATCAATAAACTATTCATTTAGTTTCAAAATAATGTATATACATGTTTTGTATAAAAGTGAAAATTTTATTACTTACCCCCCCCCCCCCCCCCCCCAATCTTTCCACTTATATGTGAACGAAGTTTTGATTTCTGGAGAGAAACAGCAGAAGGTATAAGTACAAGTTTTTCCACGCCACTTCATTACATTTCTCAATGTTTGAAGTATCTCGAAGGACCTTTGCCTTCCTTGAAGGTAGAAAAAGAAAATCATTATTTTAGGAAGCTGTCTCCAGACAGATATTTTCACCAATTTGGTCTGAACACTTAAAATGCCCTCTTTTCATCCTTTCTAACTGAAAAAACCCAACAACTTCTTGGTGTAGCACTTATAAATGTTGAAAAGTTTTTACACAAGATCTAGTATAACAGTGTAGAATGTGAAATATTCATTCAGTGATGTCTGCTGCATATCTGACACAATTGCAACATGAACTTTGATCAGTTGAAGTATACTACATGGAAATCTCATAATCCCACCCACTGACTTGCTTTCTAGGAGTCCTGTCTGTTCCAAACATTGGTCCTCCATCTACTCCTATCCATTGGCAATGCATTTTAGATTCTACTGGAACTAAACTGAATCGTTGGAGTTTCATATGAAGGCATGTAAAGGTTTCTAAACCTATGTAGCTTGCATGAGGAGGTTACTGAGAAGATTCACAACTTCTGGGGGGAGGGTAGACACACTAGAACTAAACTCATCTGGTTGCTTGTTCTTTGCATATTGTAAGGTGTGGATCATGATCAGTTTTACTTCTGTAAAAGAAGAAAGACAAAGAAAGAAAGAAAGAGGCATAAACTAACTTTCCTTGATGTTTAATTTTACTCTTTTTTTTTTAAAGTTTACAGTATCAAAGAAATGCTTGGTGTATTTATACACTGTATCTGTTTTTTCTGAATGTTCTGCTTTATTCAAATCAATGACCCTTTACCTCGCATTGGTAATGAGCTTCAAAATTTGCCTTGAAGACAATAAAGCTATCAAATCACTTCAAATGACAAGGCCAACATATACATTTAGCGAGGCATACCCTCAAGCAAAATTAAATGGGATTTTGTCCACAAATTAAGTTTTTATTTTCTAATGATGATGATGACGATGATGATAATGATGATGATGATGATAATCTACAACTTTTCAGCATCCAAGAGGATACATATTTTATACTTATGCAATCTTTATCAAAGCTATACCAGAAAATTCCAATATCTTTCATGAGATAACTTCAGAAGTAACTTTAAATTCATTAGAACGCATTTGCTCTTTGCACTATTTTACACTTCTTTTTCTTTGCAAAATGCATCACTGGTGTTCAACTTACCATCACTGACTTCTTGTGTTGTAAGTGCCTGTGCATAGATGTTGATAAGCTGTGGGAGGGACTGAGTCAGGGTGACCTGGCCTGCTTCGTAGAGCTTTCCTAGACAGGAGTAGATGGTGGAATTCTCCTCCATGTCCTCACGGAGTGGAAGGTACTTCAGGAGAGTCGGGATCAACTGTAAGGGAAAGGTCAGCATGCATCAATTGATGGGTTCTGATCGAGTTTCACATGGAACGACAAGTACACAAGAGTACTGACAGAATTATACTACCTTTGTACTTCCATTCTGTATTGCATGATCTACATCATCTACTAATAACTTCTTATCATTACGTATAAGTGTAAGTATAACGTTGGAAAAGAAAGTATAAAGGACTACTTCTGAACAAAACAAAACAAAAATCAAGATCAAAAGAATATAGCATTTAGAATGAATCTGTAATTTGTAGTAGTAGTAGACTTCATTGGATAACTTGTTTAGCACAAGGCTAATCTGCTTCAAGGTCAATCTGAGCATAATTTGTCTCCCAAGTTTCCATATTTTAGGTCAGGTATAATTCTGTTTTAGACTGGTTTTTTTTTCTATGTTTGTTTTTCTCTGGGGGGAGGAGAAGGAGGTTATGTCAGGTTGCTATGATTTGTAATAATAAAAAACTGTTATTAGCTTTGCCTGTCATGACTGGACAAAATATCATTCCTGTAACATAGCTGATGCCACTATGCAACTGCATAGTCCCACTGTATAAACAGACAAGAGTAATGTATGTTTAAAGCCTATTAAATGTATATCAATGTTGAAAATAACTTTTACCTGATCAACAGGTACTAGAGGAGAAGGAGGTTATGTCAGGTTGCTATGATTTGTAATAATAAAAAACTGTTATTAGCTTTGCCTGTCATGACTGGACAAAATATAATTCCTGTAACATAGCTGATGCCACTATGCAACTGCATAGTCCCACTGTATAAACAGACAAGAGTAATGTATGTTTAAAGCCTATTAAATGTATATCAATGTTGAAAATAACTTTTACCTGATCAACAGGTACTAGAGTATGATTGGCAGTGATGAGACGACACACGCTGGCACAGACATTATCTATGACACGCCCGTTGGACTCTCTACCCATCACTCCTGACAAGATCTGAAGAAGGCTTGGGAAATGTCTGAGACAAGATTCAAACTCGAGTCAAGTTGTAATAACATTGTTAACAGTACTTATGACAAAAATTGTTCACTTCAAAATGGCATTTTTCTCTTTTGATACTGATCACAGTGACAGCATTACATGTATCTAATGCTCATACATATAACTGCAAAACCCTCAAATTCATGAGATGTTCATGTCAATTCTATTTGCACCAAGAAACTTACAAGTTAACAACAAATTCAGAGTTGTTGTTTAATTTTTTACCCCAGTCATAAAAATGAAAGTGACAATACAGTGACTTTTTAAAACAATCTCCTCAAGGTGGTTCATACTTTTTAGCTTTCAGTCATTATGGAATGGTGTTATTAAGGCTTTTTATTGGCTTATCCTACTAAATACATGTAGAAGAATTATAGAAACTGTTTTATCAAATCTTTCAGGCATCGAAACCACTTGTGACATTCTCAAACGAGTTTGTGTACAGAATCCAGTCTAAAACAAGTTCAAAACATCACATAAATTCATATCAAGGAAGCAGACAATTTGGAAGTGATTCCTGCCTCTGCACTGTAAAATGTCTGAACTTTCCAAGCATACTTGTCATCTTTGTGATACAAAATGCGATAGACCCATATCATGAAAGGATACTGGAAGACTGATTCGGTGCCATGCTCGGCTAGGACACCCAAACCAAAGACAGCATTGCTTCTGACTTCCTCATCACTATCCTGGGTCAGTCTGGTAAAGATGGTCAGGAAAGTCTCTGCAAAGGGAACGATACCACCTTTCAGGGCACACACAATCTCAGCCAGGATGCCAGAGGCAAAGGACTTGTCTGATGCAGGACAATTCTTTTTCTACAGGAAGGAAGAAAAGAGAGGGAGATGGTCAGAAAAGTTTCAGCAAAGATTCCAGAGGCAAAGGATTTTTCTGACAATTATTTTTTTCTGACAATTCTTTTTCTGCAGGAAGGAAGAGAAAAAGGTAAAGAATGTCTAAAAGGTTACAGAGATGTTCAGCCAAGATGACAGAGGCAAAAGCCTAATATCTAAAAGAAGACACTTCTTTTTCAAGAGAAAAGAAAGAAAGAAAAAAAAAGGCTGAAAAAGAGTTAGGAAGCATTCAACAAAGGGGACAAATTTGCTTGAAAGGTCACACACATTCTCTGCCAAGATTTCAGAGGCAAAGACTTATCTGATGAAGGACAATTCTTTTTTTTTTCTTCTTCTTCTCTGAGGAAAGAACAGAAAACTTCTTTAGGAATACCATCAGCACCATGCATAAGCCCTCTTCAAGCAACTGCAAGAGAAAGTTGAAGACGGGACATACACTTTCAAGAATAAAGTTCTGGGTTCAATAGGCAATTACCAAATAACAAACAATGGATGGCCTGATGATTCAGGAAATGATTTTCATGATTTCTGGTAGACTCTGGTGAAGGCTTTGATTATAATAGCTAAGAAAAATGCTTCAGGGAAAAAAAAACACACACACAAAAGAATACCTCCATATATCTGCTGAAATTTACTGCTCAGATTTACAATTTCTTGCAAGTCTGAACCAGTTCACTGATCTATCTAAGAATTCATATTTGCATTGAGATATTTCTTACTGTTCTGACTACCAGGAGAGGAAGCATCTCTGTCACTAGATTCACTCCAACTTCTTGTTTGCTGTCCAGTGCCTTGATGAGGGTTGGGATGAGATCTCCTGCACATTCCACAAGGATTGCATCCTTCTCAGCCTGCTCACCCTCATCATCTTCTTCTTCTTCCTCATCTTCATCCTGACATGCAGTCTGTATAAAAAAGAAGAGAAATAGAGTATACCAATAGGGTGACAAATAATAATTTCAAAGGAATAATGGAGTTCTGGTAATGAATACTATAGCAGAATTTCATTAAAACTGGAATTGCCTATCAGGTAGAACAAGATAATAATAATAAGGATAATAATATTCTGTTCTTGTACAGCGCATACCACATTATTATCTAACGTCTGTATGCGCTTCCGAAGGACTTTGGAAATTATTACCCTGGCTTTAGCCTGGCAGCCACTGATTACAGCGCTCAAGCATTTTGAGGAATTGATTCCTGCCAGGTACCCATTTACCTCACCTGGGTTAAGTGTGGCAAATGTAGATTAATGTCTTGCCGAAGGGCATTAGTGCTGTGGCAGGGAATGAGACAGCATTAAGCAAGACCTAATTCATAATGCCAGCACATTATCAATGGCTGGACCACCATGACATCCCCATTAATAGCCATCCCCATATGGTCCTTGGCAATGATGAGTTTAACATTTACCTTCTGTTGTAAGACATTCTTGATTGAGCCCGTGATTGCACTGAAGAACTCTGCATGTTTGATGACCTCTGGACCAATAGCTTCCAACAGTTCCTTCATCCCTTCCAATGTTGTTATGACAACAGAACGTTCACTGTCGGAGTCGATGTTCTCCACAAAGTGTGGGACCACCTGCTCAAGCATTTCTGATAACACTGTAAATGTCATGAGAAAATTGGCAATAATTGATTTTTATAAAATTATGTTTTACTTAACTTCTGGTGCAGGCTGGATACAATGTTCAAACATTTTGTTTTCAGATGGGATGTTAATTTGAGGTCTTAGGGATAAGGTGATGTAAAATCATTTTCCTTTATCCCTGCTACAGGAAGTTTTGTAAACAGTTATTAAGGCTGCAAAATGTTAAAATAATACTCCTCTCAGACAGGATGTAAAATAGAAGCCCCTTTATAGGAGAGTTTCTCCCAGAGAACAAATATGCAGGCATTACACTTCTTTAAAGTGGTGCAGGGGGGGGGGGGGGGGGGGTGTGACTAATGATTTTTTTTTTCTTTCTTCAGAAGTCACATATACAAATCTTTTCCTCATAATTTTCAGTGCTCTCTTTTGACCATGAGGACCAAACTGCCAGTGGAACATGTTATTCTCATTTTGTTGTACCTTGTGTTAGTACATTATTTTGTGCTGTATGGCATTTCTCTGATTTAAGACTGAGAAAAAGTAAAAAGGACTGGCTGACAATCATGCAATCTGGATTTCATTACAATCAAAATCTACCATCTGATTGTGATGACACTGTCATATTACCACACAGGCCCTGTGTTCAGCATAACTGCTCTGAACAAACAGGTGCTGCCTTATGGATGTCATTATCAGGGCATTCCATTAATCTAAATAAATCAAAACTACGGTGAATGATAAAAGGATATGATGAACTATTTATGCTACATTACCACCTCCATCCAACCTACCATCTGATTGAGATGATAACGTCATATTCCCACACTGGCCTAGCGTACAGCATAGCTGCCCAGAACACACAGTGGCTGCCTTACGAATACCAGGGGCAGGGTAGTCCATCAAGCGGTATACTTCATTGTAGCATTCTTCAATATATGGGAGAAAGGCTGCCCTATGTACAACAGGGTTATACAAAATAAATTTCAAAGGAAACATGATAACCCTGAATGAACACTACACATTAATATCCATTTCAACATTCAGATGAAATCAGCTTACTGATATGAAAATAAAAACCATCAAGTCTTGACCACAGGAAAGAGACATTTTGGATTTTACAGGAGAACTAAACTCAGAGACCTATGTCATATGACAGGTAATATGTATTCAGTAGAGATACCAATTTCAAAATGAGAAAAGGTAAATGAGGAAAAACAAAAAAAGGAAAATGTAAGATAGCAGAAGACAAATTTAATAAATTGTCTACAGAACAAATCCAACTTACTTTGTGTGAAGTGCTACCTCTGCCATAGCATTACATGTATCTTCCTTCTCTTCCAAGTAAGAATTCTCAACATTATACCTGCATAAAATCAATCAAAATGCAATTAAATCTAATCTACACTGGCCAAACACTAATCAACATACACATGAATTACTTTGGAGACTTCTAATCAAAAACACTTAAAGTATATAAAAAGTAGGCATGATGGCTCTGTGCTAACGTGGTGGTCTTTAAAAGGAAGGTTGCTGGTTCAAAATAAAATATAGATCAAAGTATTTTGGTGCCTTTTGGTAAGACATAAATCCTCCATCTCTAAGTACCTAAGATACAAGGTTTGCTTAGTGGTAATTCACTGTAATAGCTTACTGATAAGTGAGGTGGAAAATATCAATCAATAATCAACATAACATTATCAAGTATACTATTACAGCCTTATAGCCTTGTATTTGTCAATCATTAATTATTCCCACATAAGTATGAGTTATATCTCATCAAATTTTTTCTGATCTTACCCTTGAATTTCATCATCATCCTCGTCTTCATCCTCAGATTCAGAGACATCGTCATCACCTTCAGTACCATTGCCATTGACGTCCTCAAACAAAGACTGCACTCTGCTCTCCTCCTCATCAAAGTGAGGCTGGAGTAATAAGAAACATATTATGAAGGGATACCATTGCCATTGACATCCTCAAACAAAGATTGCACTCTGCTCTCCTCCTCATCAAAGTGAGGCTGGAGTAATAAGAAACACATTATGAAGGGATACAATTGCCATTGACGTCCTCAAACAAAGATTGCACTCTGCTCTCTTCCTCATCAAAGTGAGGCTGGAGTAATAAGAAACATATTATGAAGGGATACCATTGCCATTGATGTCCTCAAACAAAGATTGCACTCTGCTCTCTTCCTCATCAAAGTGAGGCTGGAGTAATAAGAAACATATTATGAAGGGATACCATTGCCATTGACGTCCTCAAACAAAGATTGCACTCTGCTCTCTTCCTCATCAAAGTGAGGCTGGAGTAATAAGAGACATATTATAGAAGGATATAGCTGTTCAGTAGCAGGGCTCCACAGTAACTTTCGTCATTGCGTTCCTGACTGAAATATTAGGTTTGTTTGCATGGAGTCCTAATTAATGGAAAAAAAAAAGAATAAATTAAACAAATTTGAAAAATAAATTTTAGGGCTCTGGAACAAAATAATAGGGGTCCCAAGTGTCCCAGCGGCAGATAGTGTCAAGTCCAGACTACTATTATTCATCATTTAAAAAATCACCTGCAAATATTACAAATGCAAATACAACAGAAAATATTGATGTAACAACTGCAACAATGGCTATACCTAATGATTGATATAGGAGATAAAATGCATACTATTATAATCACAGACCTGTTCAATCACTGAGGAAGATCTGCAGTGACAATTGCAAGAACTCTGCCAACTCTGACAACAGCTATCACCTTACTACTCAACTATGAAATTGTCACTTGTAATTAAATTTCAGGCTTTTCTTCATATCACATTATTCGCATCTTGGCAAACATTCATGGGCATAACTCAATTTCACTGGGAGATTTTGAAAACAACTCTCCTGTAGATCATACTTCATTTCAAAATGATCATCAGTTTTGTGATTCTGCACCACAGGGTAATAGTGCTGTTACTACTACTACACTATGCCATCAATTCTCCTTCTGTAACCCTTATTTTCCACTTCCTACTCTAAAATCATTTAATGATAATAATGCTAATAATTGGAGACTCTTGTATAGCGCTTATGTCTGGCACCAATTACCCATGCCTGCACTTTGCTATGATTACACCGGCTTTAGTCAAGCTGTGATTACAGCGCTCAAGCATTTTAAAGAATTAATTCCTGCCAGGTATCCACTTACCTCACCAGGGTTAAGTGCAGCAAAAGTAGATTAAAGTCTTGCCAATGAACATGAGTGCTGTGCCAGGGATTCAGACCCTGCACCTTGTGGTTGACAGTCTGGAGACTTATCCACTAGACCACGACACTTTTAAACACTTAAACTTAGTATTACCTCCTGAAATATGTTTATACATATGCTGTACAGAAGAAACAAGACTGTATACTTACAACAACTCCATCTGTGGATCTTAATGAGTCTAACATGAGTTGTGTGATAGCAGGGAGATGGTTGGACATGTTCTCTTCTAATACATATGAGATGGATGCAAATAGATTATACCTGCAGGGATAAACAAGGATGCAACAAAACAAGATTCTAAACTGCATATAATCAATTCTTTTAAAGGATTTAAGTTTCATTTGATTCATGCATACCTCATTGATATAATTTCAAATTACCACTTTTTTCTTTACACTATATGATTTTGGACAAGTTAATTTTTCAATGTCAAAGCTACATGCACTTTTAAGCATTTACACTTGTACCTCACTCAACAATGAATTAATTATTATGATACTTTAATGTGATTTTACTTTCCTAGTGTTAACTTATTATATATGTAATATATCATGTAATTCTCAAAAATTCAGTCATGTGATCATGTGACTGCCAATGTGAACAAATGTTGATACCATATAAACCATTAAATACAGAGTATGGTGTACTAAAAGTATCAGTACAATATCGAGACCCCCCCCCCCCCTTTCTGGTCCGTATTGATTGCCATGTTATTATGCCACTCACCTAAAACACAAGAGAAAACAAAATTTTGCTATTTGTCACAAGATGGATAAGACCAAGAATGTACAGCTTTACATATCTTTTTCTTCTTTTTTTGACAGTACATCTGTCTCTTTCAAATTGTTTGCACATGGTCTCCCACTGCAAATACATGATGCTAATAAATACATTTCCCTGCATGACATATTCTTGGAGATTTAATTTGGGGATGTTTTAAATGGTAGATCTTGAGGGGGCAGCGGTGTACATACGTGCATCTTCTAAGGTCAGGGTCATTGACTTCATCAATGAGTTTCAGACCAAGTAGAATACACTCCTCTGTCAGGGGCATGAAGTTCTCTTTCCCAATCTTCCTTGCTAGAACTCCTAAGGTATCTGTAAATATCAAACAACATGCATAAATCATAAAACTTATTTATGAAATATTGAATTGAGTAAAGAAAATAAATTAATTTTGTTTCAGACCATGTAGAAAATACACTATCCAGGGTATGAAGTTCTCTCTAGCAATCTTCATTGCTAGAACTCCTGTTGGGTATATGGAAACTCAGAATCAAAAGAACACATTGCATAAAGGAAAATGCTAGCTAATCTGCTTATGTATACCACCTGCTGAGTTAATACTTGTGACTATGATGAATTCAGGTGTTAGTCATGCTCCAGTCAGAAACTCTATACTTTTGACTGTGAATTCAGTTCACAAATCCACTTCCTTGCTGATATATGTTAAATGGGACACTGTTTGTCTTCCTCTCTGTTTTTTCCAAATGCTATTCCTTATGCACAATATCCTCTAAACTTGTTTATCCTAGCTACATGTATACCAATTTTCCACATCCAAATAAACTGATTATTGTGACAAAATGCCCTCTACAAGTCATGCTAAGCCAAGGCAGCTTATAAAAACTATTTCAATGATACAACCATATCCTCCTCCATGTTTTCAACATTTGGTATATAAAACTTATCAAGAATACTCTGGGTCTTTCTTTCCTTTATGTTTAGTAACTTCATATGAAAAAAAAATGTGCAAGTGTTGACCACAAGAAAGGTTTGTGACAGCAAATAGGGGATAGACATTTAGACAGTGCAAAGAATATTCACCTATTGACTGTATCTGTAAGATAAGTGAGTCTCCAGAATGGACGTTGGTGAGATAGTGCTTCAGTTGTTCCATGATGGGATGAAAGAAAGGCAGCATGTGTTCTGAGGCAGCATTTCCTGCAGCACCTGAAACATAAAGGAAAACATACAACCAAAATAGTTAAACAGAATGTTTGATTTGAGTGTAGCCCAGGGAATTAAGATATTACAATAGGATGAGGGAGTCCTTGAGTGGACTTTGGCGAGATAATGTTTCAGTTGCTCCATGATGGGATGAAAGAAAGGCAGCATGTGTCCTCAAGCAGGATTTCCTGCAGCACCTAAAACATACAACCAAAATAGTTCAACAGAATGTTTGATGTGAGTGTCGTCCAGGGAATTAAGATATTACAATAGGATGAAGGAGTTCCAGAATGGACAATGGTAAGATAATGCTTCAGTTGTTCAATAATGAGATGAAAAAAGGTAGCATATATTCAGATTCAGCATTTCCTGTTACACTTAACATCTAAAAAAAAGCAATAAGGATGGCAGAAATTACCCTTGGACTAAATGAATGAGTACATTTAAGAAGGGGTTAGAATGAGCATGGGTTGAATGGCACTTGATTCTCTACATCTTGGAAACATTTGGCAAACTGTCAATATCAAAGCTGAGATCATATCTACTAGAGGGGGAATATTGATACCCATTCAATATCAGAACCTGGATACAGCTCAATACAATATCAATACAGACATTGAAAAAATCAGTACAATGCCCTGTGAGAGCCTCCTGAAAAAAATGATGATGTCCTTATTAGTTGCGATTCAACAACAGTACTGAAGTACTTGTGTGATGTTGTATCACACACAGTATCATACAGCTGACCAGGAACACAGAGCTCAGTGTCTGGACACTCTTCAACAAAGATACCATGAGTATAAGTCCTGTTCACATATGTCACAGGGAACTGCCGGGGCCAAATAAGTGTAATGCACTTCACTTTTCACATGGTTTCTTTACCTTATAACATGCAGAATGAGTGAGTATGCATAGAACTTTTATTGCCATAGCTACATTTTTCACCCACTCTTGCCATTTATCCAAACATGTAAAGAATAAAAAAATGCTGTAGCTTACAGTATCTTATGTGAACAAGCCCGATGCATTACAACACATATTAGTATAATGATGGAATGAAAAGCTTACCAATAGCACTGATGGCCAGTTCAGTTACATGGATATCTTGTGGATTCTGCAGCACTGTCAGTAAGTGGCCCATGAGTGTAGGCAAATAGGGAACTAGTTCTGTGCCTGCAAGGTGTGTTAAATATATATGATCATAGGAATTGAAAAGACTGGTACTGGTACTACTGGGACAACCACATACATGAACAATAATATATCTATAGTTACTGCTTTGACAGAAAGGTCCTGAGAAAGCTATTGAAATTCCAACTGTTGAGAGAATAATCAAAAATATGTTTGGAAGAGAAATATAATCCACAAACAAATGCATTCATAAATTCATCTGTTTATTTCTTTGTTCAAAAATTACTCAAAGTTATAAACAGCTAGTACATAATACATTGTAGCAGAGATGATGAGAAAGACACTTGAGATCCTCTCCTTAGTTCTGGCAAAACAAAACAAAAGGGAACCTTATGATGCCCTTTGGCAATTGTTCAAAGAAACCAGCATCATGGAAATATACCTGCTGCACAGGAAAAATGTCATGAAGCACCACGGAAAGAAATTCCTTACCTAAATTCTCACAGAACATCTCCAGAGCATAGTATATTCTTGTGATACCCTTTGGCCTCTGCTCTGCATTCTGGGATGTTGTCTGAGCGAGATAGCCAAAGAGCAGAGGAAGAAGCTGATTGTGGTAGCGTGATATCTCAGGCTGAAGATGCTCTGAGAACTGACCTAATGCAAACAGACCTGCATTGTATACCACAGGGCGGGGATCACGGATGCCATTACAAATGCTCTCTAGGAATTGCTCAAGGTGCCTGAAACAGGGATTTGGTATAGGCAAGAATAAGCATGATAATCATATCTCAGTTATGAGATGTTCTAATAATTGATGCAGTGCAAACAGGCCTTCATGTGACAACACAGGGTACGGATCACAGATAAACCTACAAATGCTCTCTAGGAACTGTTCAAGGTGCCTAGGACATGGATCAGATAAGTGACAAGAATAATCATAACTATGTCTTTGGCTGGATATGCTCTGAGAATTAACATCCCTGCATTGTGTACTGGAGGAGGGGCATGAGTACCATTACTGGTAACATGAATTAATGGAGAGCTGCTGTGCATGTATGGTATCTGTTAATTCATGTTACCATTACTGTTAACATGAACAGATACCATACATGCACAGCAGCTCTCCATAAAAACCATACTTCATGTTTCCCTTCAGCAGCCTTCATGCACTGTACAGTGGCTTGAGTGTAATTTCAATACTTCTATCCCCTCTTCTTCACTGTTTCAGTTTCAAGGAAGGATCTAAAGAAATATAAAGGAAAACTTACTTTTTACAAACATAATCTGCACAACCTTCTGCCAGGACAGCTAGACTCACAAGCCCAGCCTTTTTGTGATAAGGGTCTTCACTCTCCAGAGCAGGCTGTACCAACTGCAGCAGGTGGGGGACCAGCTTATCTGGTGGAAGGTGCAGTGCCATAGTATCTAAAACCTATAAACATGATAAGAGGTCAAGCTGGAAGATGATGTCATGCTTCAAGAATTTTGAAGAACACATAACTACTTCAAGCCAATTTTAAAAATCTGAATGGTTTTATTTACCGAGGGAAGCCTTTCGCATTTGCATTCTGCATTTTTAGAATTGAAATTAAATGATCTGGTGCACACTTTGGGTGGAATTTTTGGAAATTTTGAATCAGAAATTAGGGGGAAAAAAGGGGGGGGGGGGATGAAAATTCTGGGGAGGGGGCAACTGCCCCCCCCCCCCCCCCCCCATGTGCATAAGGCCATGATCAATAGATTCTATTCAGTATATTTTCTTTTCTTTTCTTATCTAACACTTGTTATATTGAAACTACCTGTGCAGCATATGATGATGGTGATGAGGATTCTACCTCCTCCCCGTTCTCATCCTCTTCTTCCTCCTCCTCCTCTCTTGATGAAGGGGCACACATGATGGGGAATAGAATGTTCAGAATGGGCATCACTAGTTTGTTCTTCAAGATGGTCTGAAAAACAGATTGATGATCATCACGAAAATGTAAAAACAAGGTATTCTCAATTATATTCTTTCAAATGCTTCTAGCTGAAAGTTGAAAATAAGGTTTAATACAAGTCAGAGGGAGAACACAGAGAGTTTCTTTGTCTCTTTTATTTTTTTAGTTACTACATATTCATCTTCTTCTTCAATAACATTTTAAACATTATGCATCGTATGAGAAATAATGCTTTTAATACTAAGGCCTAGGCCAAGGGTTCCCTTTCTTCAACATGACTTTAGTTCTTGTATCAAGTTTAACCTGTTGCCTATTGGAACCAGGATGTCCCTGTATTAAACCAATGGAAATTTGAGAATTCAGTAGTCAATGCATTAACTGAATTACATGTAGTAGAATAAGGTGAGTGCTACAGAATTTTCAATTAATAAGGCATTACCTCATATGTTTTAATAATCACTACAGGCATGTGAACATAATACCAGTATTTTCTTATATCAGTAAGGATACAAGATATGATTCATCTTTTCTTGTGGAACATTGCAAAACCTCACCCCTAACCACATTGCAGAACAAGACAACATACATGAAAATGGATTATTATGTTACGAACAATGACACTGGCAATGAGCTTGGGAGAGGGGTGCTAACAAGAGTGATGGGAGTGACACATACCTTCTTTTTTAACTTTGTTAACCAACTGATGAAAGACAGGGCCTTAATGCGGGCGTTGTTGCCAAGATTTTCATTACTGGCTACCTAACAAAAGGATTTTGGGGTGAGGATGGGAAAGGGGTGGAGAAGGAGGGGGGGAGGAGGAGAGAAGAGGGAGTGAGAAGAGATGGAAGAGAGAAGAGGGCGAGATAGTGGAAAAGAGAGGAGAGGGGAAGAGTGGAGGGGGAAAGTAAAAATGGTAGGGTAAAGAGGGAGAGAAAGAGAGAGAGAGTAAGAAAAACGAGAGGATGGGGGAGGAAGGAGACAAGGAGGGTATTGGGAGAGGAGAGAGGGGAGAGGAAGAGAGGGTAAGGTGGGAAGACGGGGAGAGAAAGGAGAGAAGGGAGAAGAGGGAGAGAGAGGGAGGAAGAGAGAAGAGAGGGGAGGGTCGAGAGAAAAGAGATTCATGAGTGAGCTTTGTGGATGACAATAACAGGAAGGCACAATTATTGCTGGCAAAATGAGTTCCAGCTGTAGAGTCTTCTGGCATTTCTATAATCAGTTCATGCTCAAGTTAAGGATGGTTTATGAGCTTTAGAGAAGACAAAGGAATTATTGCAAGAAGATCATGGTACTTAACAAGATAAGGCAAACCATCTGAGGGGTTACAAACCACTATTCCTAATACAAATTTATATTTCATACAATTTTGATAACCATAAGGGAATATTTCTTTTCTCTTTTTCTGTACTGCATTCCAAAAAAGACTAAGGAAACTCAATAGGTAAATTACTACCTGATTCCAATTAGCAAATCAGGTGTTGTTCACATTGTTTTTTCTATTTATTCAGTCAAACTTAACAATACAGTTTTGGCACCTCGAAAGTTTTGCAAAGTACACTGTAAACTCAAGTTGACTAGAATAGGTTGTCCATTGAATTCACTCTTGGGATATACTACAATGTAAAGATGAGTCAATACTTGACATGCCATTTAAAGAGAGCAGTAAATATGTACATGAAACACCTGATTGTCTGTAATGAGCAGGAAAGGAAATTTTATACAACTCACTTGACAGCAGAACTCAAGGACGCTTTTCAGATGCGGTACAATGATGGATACCTCACACTCCACCAGTTCATCAAAGACTTCCATGGCCTCACAACCCTGATCTTCATCTCTGACCAGTAGCTGACCGATGACTGCCAAGACCCTGGGGATGAGAGGTCTGAACAGGGGCTGCCAGAATTACAGATAATGTAATGAGTTCAGTAAATCTATTTCACACTGAAACATACCAGTAATCCCTTTTACAATACAATTACACAATAGCTCAATCCTCCCTTTTCATTAAAAAGATATCCGTTATTAATGATGTGCAGTGAAAAAAAACTGTAGTAAAATGACAAACATAATGGACAACAGCATTGCAGTATGTACTGGATGGCCCTGATTTATTACACACATACAAATGGAAATCTATTTAGAATTTCCTTTGAATATGTTAAGAATAATATTTCAAGGATTTTTTATTAGTTCAATCACATAAATCTTAATTCCCTTAAATTCCAAAAAGCAAACTTCTGCTAGATATAATTTTCAAGATTTGCTTTATTATTGATCAAAGCTGTCAAATGTTTCATTTCTAATCTCCTGTATCAAAATAATTTGATAAGACTCATTAATCTTTCCAAGTACTGGTACAAATTGAAAACTTACAATTTCATCTGTTCCTGTGTAGTGGACCAGAGCTGTCATTGTTCTGTGGTGGAAGGAGACAAAATATTGGAACCAAATAACAACTAATGACATAATCTGAACTTATATTTTTTTCTCTATTTCCAATACACAACTGGAAAGAAAATACAAAAAGGAAAAGAAAACAGAAAAAAAGAACACTGTAATTCAAATAAGAACAAATAAACATACTAAGCTGATTGATAGATAACTAGCTGAGGTAATATACAAAAATTTTGCTCCTAAATGCAGAATTTCACATGATTGCAGGAAGGGTTTCCAATAAACCATTATGTTTTCAACATTTTAACCAGTTCGAGACTAAGTCCTGGAGTACTCGAGTACAAAACCCTTGAAATTTAACAGTGCGCAGATAAAAATGTTGACAACTCCGAGGGATTAAGCTGGAAGTCAACAAAGTCAAATGAATCCTCACTTACTTGACTGCATAGAAAGGAACATTTTTACTTTGTGTGTCTTGTAGCATGGTATCAAACATGTGAAAGAGTCCTTTGTAGAAAGGTCGCAGATGATTGGCAGATGTACTGACAATACAGCTTAATAGCAGACTGGAAAGCTGCATTAAAAGAAAACAAATAAATTTCAAATTCTGGTGAAAAAAATGTATTATTGAATTCACCTTGACAATAGAAGGCATTCACTACAATATTTCTTAATCATTCCTTACATAACCATTTTAATCAGGGTATTAATACCAACCCTGGAACTAAGTAGCATATTTTGGACTGTAAATTCATATGCTGCTTGACAAGTAACCCAGTTTATAGTACATCACAAAATTTCTTTAGAAATTCTACAAGCTACCTTATACTTAGGAGTATAACCCTGTTTCCTTCCTACACACTAAAACATGTGATATTAAATAATTGATAATTTCTTCATTATCCTGTTGACTATGGAAGTATTTTGTTCCCATAGGCTTTATAAAGGGTCCACCTGGTTTCCACAGCCAATGGGTTAAGACAGATCATATCTGTTTCAATAACTGAAGCTGGGCTAAAGCCTTGTAATCATTTTATATGTAATACCAGCCTGTCTGAATTACAGGCTGATGGCTCTGTAAGGCTGATGGCTTTGAAGTTACACAAGTTACTTTTTAACCCTCTGACAACTGAATTCTCTCATTCTCATAGGCTTAATATGGGGGCCGCACACTTCTGGTAGCAAACAGGTTAAAACCTACCTCTCTCTGTTGGGGATTGGGATTTGCTGCACCCTCCTGTATGTACTGTAGGATCTCTGGCCATTTCTGGTCGGCAAGCTCGTAGCGTGCAATTGCTGCTGCAAGCTGAGCTACACTATTACGAACAACTCTCCTAAAACATAGAAGCAGACAAGGGCAGATTCATAAGCAAAGCTTATCTTTTACTACTTTGGAATATAAGTGTACAAAAAACATCTCTGCAAATTTTAACAAAACTGGCCAATGAACAGGAAGGTCAAATCAAACTTTGATTTACAAGCATTCTTCTTCTACCTCAATGACTGTAAATAACCTTCAAATCAAAAATATCATCCTTACTACAGCGTTAATCACAGAGAAATTCTAAACTGATGCCGAAAGAAAATTATTAATAATTTTCTGGAGTGATTTCTTGACATGTATTTACTTTCTTTGATTATATTTTCTTCCATCATCTTCAACAACTATATCTCCTACACTTCCTTGTATATTCATTCCAACAGCATTCTTAAAGTGTACCAATCATCTAAAAAAATAATTTGTGTATAGCTAGAATGTACAAAATTACTCTGAATAACTTTACCCAGCATTCTAGGGGTTACCGGGTATAAAGTTAAAAGAAAATAAACAAAAACATGAGACCATGATATGAAGATTTAATTGGCTGTTTGATTCCATAAATGCAATAATTTTTTTTAATTTTTAAAATTTTTTTCATATTTATTCACTGCAGTATAAAAAAAACACTGTACATGGCACCCTTGTGGCTGAATTGGGTACACTTTACATCAGTAAGTGACACAAGGGTACTATACAAAAGACAATAGTATTATAGTAATTCATGCCTGGGTGTACATGAATGTCGACTACCCTACTCACGAGTCACTAAATCATGATACAATGTACCATTTTTTTAGAAGTTTTAAAGCCGATATTTTCAACACAGTATTGTGACATGGAACCCGTAAAATACAGAGCAAAGTTTCTTGGTGATGGGTATACTTTAGATTTTTAATCTTAGAAAATATTTCACCCAACCTTTCACACAGGTTGAGGAAATACAGGCACATGCACTACATATATGTACATGATCATCACTCTAAACTCCTCCTTCATATCTTATGAATCATCCTATTGTTGTTCATTGGGTTTTTAGAGTCATGTGATCATGCCTGGGAGGCTGGGACCAACATTTTATATTTCCGTTTGATGTATGGTTTCCAGGAACTAAACTAGGCATCTATGAAACATCACAGGAAACCTTTTCCTGCCAGAACAACATTAGATATGATCAAAAACCTCAACTTCTTGACAAAAGGTCATTATGAAATACAAAGCATGATGCAATACAGTATTCAACTGCATCAGAGAGTGTTTGGACCCATTTTTTTTTTTTTTTTAAAATTAAAAATCTTTCTACATAATAAGAAAAAATGTATCTAGGCCCTGTATTCATTATGATCAAATCTCAATCAAAAATACTTTATAAAACTAAAGAAGTTATGGCAGTGGTAATAAATTATCAGAAACCTGCTAACTACATAATATTCTCATTCCCATACTTTTAATAAAGGGGTCCATCCAGCTCTAGAGGCCAATAGGTTAATTAGTAGTACATGTAATGGATTACTCACTCATTTTCATGTTGCAAAACTTGCAATGAGATTTGTTTCAGGCTGAAAACAAGAAAACATATAGAAATTATTGGAATTGACTTAAGATTGGTAAATTTAAGACATTTGTGATAACCTAAAGAATATGAAATGCTTTTAACAACTTCTTTTTTTTCCACTGATTAAATAAACCAAAAGCTGTTTTGACACATATGACAACCCCACTTTGCTCTTTTACTGAATCACCATTTTAACTATAAAATATAATTTTTTTAAAAGCAATAAATAATTATAACATTTTACAAATGATTATGGTTTGGTTACTATACTATAGAGCATTAAAAGAAAAAATTAGAAATTACATGATATCATCTTTATTAGATTTCAATTATCAATAGCAAAGTGAATTGAAGGCAGGATACTTGGAACATGGAAAAGACCCAATGAAATTCAACTTCAAGTGTAATTCATTACATAATCCTGAATGGTCACACTATCGATTAATTATCTATCATCAAACATAATAGGTCAATATCTTTGAGTAAAAAAAACTGTTTCCAAGTACCGTAAAATGCAGTGTACATGTAAGGCACACATTTTCCAAGATTTTTTTTTCTTTAAATCTGTGAAGTCCTTGTAGAAAAATGCTATAACATCAAATCAAATTGTGTCTTGAAAATTTAAAAAAATGGTCGTAATCAGGTCAGACCATCTTTTAAGAATTAAGCAAGCAAACAGAGATATTCCACTAACATGACAAAATAAACAAAATTCACATAACGATAAGAACAATTGCATCACATCATCTTCAAGAGTTACTAGATGTAAACAAAATGTGAATGATTTGATTTACCTGACACAATTATTCTATGTCTAACAATAGAAATAATTGTGTCTTATTGTCTTAAAGAGTTACAAGACACAAACAGAATAAAAATCAATATACTTGCACTACCTACGGGTGGCTTATTTCTTGTCTCTATAAGACGCACCAAGACTTTTTAATATCTGGAGTGGAAAAAAGTGTACCTTATACACAGATTTTTACGGTATTAGCCAGATGTTACTGGGTGAATTTCTGGAAAGCATATTTGACTCCATAATCAGGACATCCTACCTATTGTGGAAATCTGGAGAAAATTTCTTCCATCTTCGGACCAGCCGCCTAAGTAGCACAGCTGCAAATTGTCGAACCTAGTGCCCCCGCAAGAGAAAACAAGAGAGGAAAAAGGGGTAGGATAGGGAGGGGAAAACAAAAGCTGTCTGGTGAGTAATAAACCCACATGCAACCCATTAACAGCCTAATTCTCTGCACTTGGCTTCTGGGGCTTTTTTGTAACGGGTGATTAATGTCACTTTGAGAGGTTGTCAGAAAACATTTCCATTAGAGTTATGACTCAAACAGACTACCACATACCTAACCACAATTCTCCCCTTGTGTATACTGGCACCAGAAACTATTGGGCATGTAACAATGAATCTGAAACTAAGATTTACAGTTGTTTCCAACTGCAACTCACCATTAATTTCTACCATTTCTCAGAAACAATTTTCATAACACATATCTTATCATGCTTTTCATAGAAATGATATTGTCTCTTTTGATCTTTAATATACAGAAATACAGTTGCAAACTCAAGTTGCTGACAAAATAATAAAGACTGAACATGTATGTATTCTGCACATTACTATATTTAATATGCTGATCAAGTGTCAGATGTCCAAGCATGAAAGGCAATGAGCATTATGTTAATATTTGGATTAACACTGATTTGCAGCATACAAAGTACAGTAAATTTGCATTAGTGACCACCTGTATAGAAAAACCCACTCTCAATAAAGACCACAGATTTTGTTTCCCTTCAATATTTTTCCCACTGAATCATGCAGAAACCTATCCATAGAGACCGTCTGCTTATAACACTGCTTTTCTGGTCTCCCTATAGTGGTCTTTATACAGGTTTCACTGCATATTAAGTGAACTATAAATAAAATATAGACTTTTCCTTCCACTGCAAAAAATTATTCCTCACATACATATCAGAAGAGTGAATGAAATTTGCTTAAAGAAGCATAATTTTTCTTGATTTTTATTTTCAAGTTAGGATATTATTTCGAAAAAATAAATGCTGGATTACACAGAAAAGTTTAATGGAAATATGACTACAATTAAGAGAGATTGGAGTCACATGTACAGAGCAGTCATAAAAACCTCATATTATGAATCATACTAATTCAACAGAACAGTTTACGACACTTGGAATCATGTAAGCATGTCATTTTATGACAGAAACCCTGATAATTTGTTCAGGACAACTATCTGTGTGCAAACTCCCAGGGGAGGACATGGCAAATGGGTCAATGTGAGGGAGGGGAAAACACTGCTTAATCAGATTCATGCCACTCCAACAAAACTTTATGAAGTCATCACAAATAAGGGTTTTGCATCCTGCCTAGCAGAGTTCAGACAGCTTAAAGGTAAAGTCATAGTTAGGAATACTATTAGACCTCTGATCAGAAAGGCATTGAGCTTGTGATAATCCTTTAATTACAACAGCCCTTAATCTCTTTTCTCTTTTCTCTCAAAAACAAGTGAATTGTTCATTAAATACAGTTGGCAGATTAGACTGCAAAGGGATAATTTAGTGCCTTCTACCTGAGAAAGCTACTAGTAGTCCAGCCAATAAAACCATTACGTACTCTCTATTTCAATCTTGATCAAGATCTTTTCTGCTATTCAACTATCAACTTAATGACAGATGTAAAATGTTAACATTGTAGAATGTTAAAAGATTTTAATGACTTGGTGACAAGATCTTCTGACTTTATTAATCACAGTAATCAGTTCTAAAAAGACAATATCAAGAAGAGAAACTCTTTTGGTTCATAATATGAAAGGCCAACCAAAGGATTCTAAAAATGTATTAACTTCTTTCTTTCAATTTTTGTTCGCAAATGCCACTTTTAAATGACTGGGGAGTACAATGTAGCATGAAAGATTAATGTTTTCCCTTTAAATCTGGGTGCACTTCACCTGTCTGTACAGGTCTTGCGGGTAAGACAGGAAGAAAGGCGGAAGGGAGGGAGAAGGTTAGTGGAGGGCTAAACGATACCTGTGGGTTTGCAGAAGTCGTGAGAACAGAACATAGCCCTGGCACAACTCCAGGGTTCTTCAGTGCTTGCTTCAGTTCCTCAGTGCCCTACATTGGAGGAGGGGAGGGGCGAGGACAGGAGGAGGAGGAAGAGGAGGCAGGAGGAATTGAGATAGAGAGGATGAGAGGATGAAGATGAAGAAGAGAAAAGGGGAGGAGTGGAGAGGAAAGGAGAAGGAGAAAATGGGGATGAAGAGGGGGGATAAACAACAGCAGTGGAAAAAGAAATAGTGCATGCATATGAAGAGGACAGAAGAAAAGAAAATGTCAAGGGAGATTGAAAGTGGAAGGACTTGGTGGAGAAAGGAGAGAGGACAGAGGAGGTAGATGGAGACAGGAAATGGAGTTGGAGAAATGTGTATCAGAAAACAGAGAAAGAGAATGAGAAGAGAAAAACAGAGAGTAGACAGAGAGATAGAAAAAAAAAGGGGAAGAGAAAATGCATTAGGAGAGAAAAAAAAGGAAGGGCGAATATAAAAGAAATTCAAAAACAAGGGAAGGCGAGGAAGAGCAAAAGTGGAGATGTGATAGAGAAAAATGGATACAGTTGGGCCAATGATCATGGGTAGAAAATGGAGAATGGGAGACGGAGCCAGAGAAAGAAACAGAGAGAGATAGATAGATAGAGAGAGAGAGAGAGAGAGAGAGAGAGAGAGAGAGAGAGAGAGAGAGAAAGAGTGTGTGTGCGCATAAAAAACGGAATGTAGGAAAAAATAACGAAAATAAAGGATGGCATGGAAAATCCCAAAATGAGAAGAGGAAAGAGACAGATTGACAGATGAGGGGTAAAATGAGACAGCAAATAGATGGAAGATTAAAAGCAAAATAAAAATACATTACTACTGTAAATGAAATGGGGCACTGGGTGAAACATGGATGAATAAAGAAATCATGTATGTTTTACTTGCTGCTATATAGAGTGGCAAAATAGAAGAATAATTTTTAGTGAAATAATTCAAAAAATGTATATGTACCTACACGTGTATATTTTGGATTTTTATAAACAGAAGTCAGAAGTCATCAATAAAAGTTTAAAAAGGTATATTCTACAGATGACTTAAACTTGATGTCAGACCAATTGACCCCCTAAAAATCAAAGCAGGGAAATGGACAGAACAAAGGAATGATTCAAATCAAACCCAAATGCATTATTTTGTGTGTAAACATTTCTAATGAACAAAAACACAGCATACAAGTATGATGTTCTAACAATTTCAACTACATAACTGCCAACATAGCTTTATAACATCTAAAGATAAAGTGTCAAAAAGTATGTTCATCGTCATCATTATGTGTGACATTACAAATCACACATTGTTTTACAATTAATACTAAAAGAAAGACTTTGATCTAAAAAACATACTCGATCCCATGGAAGCGGAGCAGCAAATGAGAGAACATCAAAATAAAAGTGTATATAATAATAATATTGATGAAAGGTGATGGAGATAAGGGTATAAAGAAAAAGATTGTAAGAAAGGATGAGAAAAAATCTTGTCTGAGCTCTTGAGTGAAAAGTATGTTTTTTTTTAAATTCCACATCAAGCCAAATGAAAAACATTAATCACAAAAGTCATGAAAAACAGAATAAACATTTTGCACCACATATTTTGAGAAAAAAGCTTTCTTTTTCACACTTATTAACTTATTATGCAGACTCAGAAATTCTCATAGCAACAGGAGGTGAAGTAATTCTTTTCTATTTGAAAAAAATGATAATGAAGAAAATGAGAAAGACAGAGTAAAGGATGCTAAACAAAACAGTATTCATTGTACCTTGAAAATATTTCATGAATATACTGTACACAGTAGCATCTAAGTCAACTGATTTGTCAGACATGTCAATCATAAAGAAAGAAATTACAAGAAATTTGCAAAATAAAAGTTATCAAACAATATCTAACCCGTTTTCAATGCACGACCCACCACCATCTCTGATACTCTGTAGGGATTGTACACTTACTAGGTCAATAAAAGTCATCATCCCGATCCCCTTGACATCTTCATCATGACCTCCATCATCATCATCATCATCATCACCATCATCATAATCACTATAATCATCATCATCACCACTTTTATCATCATCTCCCCTTCCTCCTCCTTCTTCTTCTGTTTCTCCTCCTCATTCTTCTTCTCCTTTTCCATCTCAATTTCCTCCTTCTTCTTCTCCTCCTTTTCTTCTTCTTCTTCTTCCTTTTTATTCTTCTTCTTCTCCTCCTCCTCCTCCTCCTCCTCCTTCTCCTTCTCTTCCTTCTTTTCCTTCTCCTCCTTCTTTTTCTTCATCATCTTCATCAATATCCTCTTCATCACCATCATCAACATGATCAAAGTTGTCATCATCATCATCATCATCATCATCATAGGCATTGGCCCGGCAGCTAAGTTAGAATCTTGGAAGTTGGCATAATTACTAAGTCTAAATTAGTAAGCTGTATATGCCATTCCAGCCTTAAAAATGGAAAAATTTTCAGAAATATTAATATTATAATAACTTAGTCTCTTAGACGACATCATTAATACTGAAAATATAGCCTAGAATGTAGAAATCTAGAGTACAGGCTCTGGTGTGCAGCCACTTAAAGGGAATTTGCTGATTATATTTATCAATCAAAGACTCACACATAGTTCAATACCATCAATGCAGAGTCCAAATACTTGCTAATTAAATAGAAGGCAAACTTAAAATTATTGACCAATTATGTGGTCAGTAGTGTCCATTTTTCAAAATGGTGTTAGGGGTCCTGTGTGCGGCTGCCCCTACCCCTGTGGGCAGCCACCTATCATTTGGCAAGCATTTAGCACCATATTTGTGACTAAATAAACATAATCAATATTAAATTTCATACTTTACACACCAATACTTTATGAAAAGTAATAATATTCTGTAGAAACCCATGAAATCTGTCAAAAGTGATGATCTTATCAAATGCCATGTCAAAAAAATGAAGGCAGATTATAATCTACAAAAACCTGCATTTTGTACACGTTTTACATGGGGTGGCAGCTCACCAGACCCATCTAGAAAAATGGCTCTGGTGAGCGTCCACCCCCATGCAACTTTTTCTCTGGTGGTGTAAATAAGAATTTCTGCAGCAAAATATGGACCATTGACTTCATTTTCTTAAATAAAAATCAAATCAGTTATCAAATTGAACAAATAAAGCTTATGTATTGACTTAAGTATGTCAAAGTTTCTTAACTTAAAAGTTAAGAAACTGCCATTTTTCCATCCTTGACTAATGCCATGGTGTCGATTTCTAATGATGTTGAGTGAGACTCATTTATGCTTACTGCTTTCACCGAGTATGTTTTTTGGTGCACTAGACATGCTAGAACCTACCTGAGACTGTCCAAGTTAATTTTTGAAGGGATATCAAAAATATTTTTTCATTTTTTAGTTTTTATTCACCACCGGCCGCTCACAGGGGAAGGCCGCCCACAGGAGCACATACTCTAGATCTAGACTAAAACATGTCCAAGCAATTATGAATCCAGCCAGAAAAAAAAAGAAAAAATTGATTTCATGTAAGTTAGCCAAACCGACTATATATAGTGAAATGTAGACGTGTGCCCCCCCCCCCCCTTTTTTTTTTCAATCCACCAAAAGTCACTTCACACACAACCTCTTGTTGACCGGTGCATCAAAAATGAAACTGAGTCTAATGGTAATGATCTTACCTGTTGTATTACCACATTGTCGGGCACCAGGAGTTTCAGTAGAATTCCCTCAAGTGCTGAGCCTGAAGACATGTTTCCAGGATTTTACTATCTTGCTTCTGATCCCTGATTCACTTGGAGCTCCGCGAACAGACACAGTCATGCCAGAAAATTACCTCCTTCTTCAACCCTCCCACCGGCGACTGCCAATTTCCACAAAATGTAACAACGTGATACAGTACAATTGCAATGCAGAGAAATCCTGTGGTCGTAGTATAGCCTCTTTCTATGTTAATGATTTTGACAAGCATTCCCTTTGCTACACACAGGCAATATCTCTGTCAATAAAACAGCTGGAATAACAACTAATTGTCGGCGGATCAAAGGTCATTAAGTCCACATGGTTGATGTTATTTTGACACTTACGGACTAAAGGAATAAAAAAATCATAATTATTTTCAAGCAGCGTCACACATGCTTTATCAAACATGGGGAAATCGAAGAACAAAAGATTTAGATCAAAGAAAGCACAACCGACTGGTTTGCAGAGTGTGAAGGAGATACAGGAAGAAGAGGAGGAATTAGGGACGACGAATCCCACCGAAACTGTGCAGCTGAAAACAGTAGGGGTATTGGAGAAGGTATGCCGGACCGGGACCGGGACCGATAGCGTGAGCCGTACACTGTAGCCAGACCCGATGCCGTGCGGGCTGTCGCGAAGTGACAGAGCTGTGTGTAGCGCTAGTACTACTACTACTACTACTAGTAGGCCTACTAGTACACTGCAGTGTTGGTGGGGCGGGTGTCTATAGGCGGGTGTCTTTAGCCGTTGATCAATCTATTTTCCATGCCTTATTTCGCATAGGGTCTAAATATATTCTGGCATTATCGTGAAATCTGTCACCGGTCCATTCACCTGCCATTTGATTTATTTCATCAGTGCTGCTGCTGGTGACGGTTCTAGTTCTACTCCCATAGATCTAGATCTAGACTTTATTGTACATAATGCGAGTGCACAGAGGATGAGAGGTGACAGATTTCACGATTAGGCCTAAGTAAGTTCTTAATTGAACCTAATTTTTCACAAACTTTTTTGCCGTTTGTCATGTTTGTAAACTTTGTCAGAATTTTATGGGGGGGGGGGATCGGGACTGCGCTGGATGAAGAGGGGTGTCCAGTACAGTAGGCATGGATTGTAATAACCCTACGGGAAGCGGCAGAGCCCTACACTCATCTATTGACAGCGCCGCAAACCGTCAGTTTGGTTCGTTTTTTTATATAAATATCTGTCTAAAAATAAAAATTTGTGCTTATATGGTCTCACCAACTCTTTGGCCAACCAGCAAACCCTCTGAAATCCTCTTCTGAAAATGTTTTGGAAGAAAAAAGACACAATTTTCTTGTCCTATGAAAATAATCCATGTTGTAGCATCCATTTTACAAATCGAAAATCAATGTGTGCATGCACAGAGCAATATGAATATTCGCATTTTAGACCGCGGTTCGTTCAAAATTATTGAATATGCATGAAGACATTGAGCCGCACATGCACAGTAGTTAGCTAGCGTGCTCTGTACTTAGAGATAACATGAATATTCACATATCGCTGAATAAGCATACCTCAAAGTGCAGAGCGGGCTAGCTAGCTCTGCATGTCGCGTGCGGCTCAATCCATTTCGAGATGTCTTCATGGATATTCAATCTTTATTACCTTTATTACCAGATGTACTGGAATCATTTTGAGTGACATATAGGAGGTGTATTGTCATGAAAATGATACACAATTAAATTACATGTCCAAATACATTTGACAGTTGTGCAAGTATTATTATCTAACTCAGTTTGCTTAATCTTTTTCTTTTAATACTTAATGAATAAAAATGCTTGTTTAGTAGTAAATATATGCGGTAAATAAAACTACAACATGCAGTCAATCTGCAGGTTTAAGTCAGCTTCATTGTACGTGTTAACTGATGTTGAAAACAGAATTTTTACTTATTTTTGTTTTACTGTACTTCTACTGACATGTCAAGTCTCACGCATTAGGTGTGAGACTCCTGCATTTGGGGCTCTTGCTCATCCCCCAAAATCTCTTTCTAACGCCTACATTACAGCCTACCCCCATATAATTATACACACGCCTGGCGATCTCACGCATTGCCTGCCTAAAACCTCCTGCAGTACTGGTCTTTGACCTTGACGTCTCTGCTTCTACAGTATTTTGATCATCCAAGCTCTCTTATCTGCTAGGAAGAAGAGCTGTTCATGCAATTCGTACATTTTGCCTCATTTACAGCACTGCAATGGCTCACCAGCTTTCCATATAATATATTTCTCTCTCCATTGTTCTTATTAGTTTTGTGCATTTAATCTTTAATTCAATCTCCAATTTTCTGCTTTAATTCTGTCATTGTATTTTTCTTTTCTCTCAACAGCTCCAAAGTAGCTCAGCTGAGGAGAGGGAATGTGCATGCACATCATTAGCTAATCTGGTCCAGGACCCGAAGGCATTGCAGACCTTGGTCCAACAGAAGGCAGTACGTAGTCTTGGGCCTCTCCTAGTAGATCCATCATCGGGAATACGAGAAGCTGCAGCTGGAGCATTGAGGTATCCAAGCAAAAATCCATCTGTGCCTGAATATGTAGCCAAAAATAATTTATGGTGGAGTAAATAGAAAGATTTATTGTAACACAATGAACTTTCTTTCAGTGGTTTAAATACTGTGTGTTGCAAAGTCAAAGTAGCTCCTAGTATTCATTCTTTTTTTTTTTTTTTTTTTTTTTTTTTTGTTAATGTTTCCTTCTTTGAAGCTTACTTGATATTCTACAGTGTGGTAACAATGACCCCTATGGTAGACTGAGTCTCTAAGGGGTAAACTGATTACCGGCAATAATTTTCCTCTCTGTAAATTTTGAGGAATCTTAAATTCTTACAAAAAGAGTTTGAATTTATAAAGTAAACTTCTGTTTGTTCAGATCTAGATAAGGAGATGTTTCTTTGAATTGCTTATCTCTTGATAATGTTGTAGGAATCTGACTGTAGCAGGTGGACATGATATATGTGATCACATGGTAGATGAAGATATAATGACACCTCTTGTCACCTTCCTGCTCCAGGTAAGTTCTTTGGGTTAAATTTGGTATTAATATGGGGTTGTAATTTTTCTGATGTGACCTGTATTAAATTAAACTAACATAGATAACTATAGTTATTACCACAATATGAGCCATTTCCACGTTATCAGTATTTTGGTAATTTTTAACATTTATTATAGCCTTTAAAGTTTTAAGAACAACTTCTGTAAAAGCATTGCTTTTTTGATAAATGATTTCCCGATTTCTTCTGATTGCTGAGAAGTCATCTCTAATAGCTTTTTTTTTTTTCACTTTTAGTCTTGTAACAGTTTCCAAGGATAAGCAGTACATATTTCCTCCATGTTCCTTACATGTCTTTCACTCATCTGTTCCAATTTAATGATGATTATGAAAATAGTGCTCTGTTTTGTTATGCCTCTCTCTCATATTAGTTTTAGTATGTGTTAAATTTTCCCAAATCTTTGGCATTTTCATGGCACTAATCAACACTCTAAATGTCATTTCACTTATCTTTTACTTTGCTAGTATTCAGATGGTATTCCCCAGTCACCTGCAAAACATAAAGAGAACAAAATGCCACAACATGATTCCAGTCTCGAGGCACTGGTACAAGCTGTGCATCTCGTCTGGAATTTATGGTAAGGAATGTTGAATAAACTTTCTGGAGATATAGAATCCATACACCCCTTTAGACTTTGTACAGAGTGCCATTCTGGTTTTAAAACATTTGTTTAAATTTTTTTTTTTTTTAATTATTATTCTTTTATGCCTCCACCCACCGAAGGTAGGTGCCGGAGGCATTATTTTTGTTCTCATTTAAGAGGGATTCATAGCAAGTGTGTCAAGTTGTTGATATAAATCTTAGCAACATCAAGTCCATGTAAATAGTATGTCAGCATTAAAAAGGAGGCACCCCCAAAATCTATAGATTTTAGGATATGCTCAACCTTTATTGAAGGAGTTCAGCCCTTTATTAAAGTTGCCTGGCATTCAATATCTTGGTCAGATTTGGGGTTGCCAATACCAACTTTTGGCCATCACTTCCATGAAACTGCACAAAAAAATCACTGGGATTTGCTTTAGTTACCACCTGGGCAACAAAGACAACATTTTATATTGTCCTGAGGGAATGCACCTATAATAAGTTCTGTAATTTCTAGCTCTGATATTTTTCCTTGAGCACTCTTTACTACTCTTTTTCATTTCTCAGTGAAAGTAACAGCACAGCAGTAGCTATAGCCAATCAACAAGGTTTGGTCACAGTCTTCCTTCACTGTCTCCAAGTATACCCAACTATGGTGGATCTTGCAATCTCTGCAGGTAGGTCAGGACATTGTTACTTAATTCTAATCTAACAAGTCTGTTTTTGTTTTATGGGGTTTTGATGTTTTGTTACATTGGGTATTGATAGAGCATGACTGTTTGTAGAAAGCCTATTGAGGCTTCTGAGATCAAAGATATCACTTCACCATATCACTTCACCATGCACTCACCTGAAGTGTACAAGAAAATGTGAATCTCTTCAGAGCACACCTGAATGGGAACAAACATAAATGGCAACAGGACAGAGTAGATTGACATCACAGAATCCAGTTCCATATAGGAGGCAAGAAAAAAAGAACCATATATTGCCAATCAGAACTTTGTTCATATTATATCAGGGGGGGGGGGGGTGTTTCACAATGAGTTGAGTTTGACTTAGAGTCGTGCTTAAGCGCCAATGCGCATCCGGTATTTAACGCGTAATCTCATTGATAGACTTCCAATAGTGCGCATCCCCTGAGCGTGATCTGACCAATGGGGTGATGCGTAATATAGAGCACGCAAGTAGGAATTTAAGTTTGACTTTAGTCAAACTTAATCTTTGTGAAACACCCCACAGAATTTATTTCAGACTGCTTATCATAACAGCCTTTCTCTAATGTGCATTCAACATGCTTTTTCAAAGATAAAAATGAAATATATTTTCTTTGCTTTAGAAAGTTTGTTTGAATCAGCGTAGGAATTAAATTTTTTTTTTTTTAGGGGCTATTTTCTTTTTTACATTGGGGCTACCACTGAATATCTTGGAGCTATTTTTCTTATTAAGGGGCTACTTTTTGTCGCACATCTGTAACTTTTTAAAGTATCTGTTGGCATTCTTAAGACTCACTATAATGCATAAAAGCACAGAACATTTATAACTGTAAACTGTATTAGATTGGGGATTTGTACTATCAAATGTTCAAAGTAACTCAAAGTGATCACTGAATGATATGTTAGGATCACACGCCCGGCCACACTAGAAATATCTGCAGTCACAGACATGTACAGTCAAGCAGGGAGTCAGAAAGCCCTCATTGCAAGGCAATCTTTTGTGAAAAAACAACTAGTTTTCATATTCTAGAATACACCTTCATTCCTCAAAAGCTAAAAGAGACAGGCAAATATCACATTTAAAGTAAGTTCTAAACATATAATTACCTTTTCAGATACTTTTGGGGCGATATTACTTGTTGAATTTCGATCATCTCACTACCGACTCGAAAGACTGTGTGGGACTGAACTCAGAAATTTAGCTGTTTTTGTGATTTCAGACTCATCTTGAGGTGATAAATTTCTTGAACCAAATATACAGAGGCATCTGACACTATCTCTTGACTGAATATCATCACTGAAAAAACCGCTGAATGGCATATTGGTGGGATTCTAGGATGATATTTTGGGGGAGCCAAATGGAAACTGTGTGGTAGTAGAATGTTGACAGTGCACTGCGCATGAGCTCTATGCTTGTATTGCACAATATGCATAGGCTAGACTTGCGATATCGTGAGGTAAGGTAGCATGGTTGCAATTTCATAGTGACTGACACTCCTCGATTGGTATCAATCGGACACAAAACCGCGATGCTTGTGAAGGTATTATACTTTCATGAAATCATAAAGGTTTAATTGCTCAGAAAAACTGTTAAGACTTTCAAAAGGGGCATATATATTGGGGCGACTCTGAAATAAATAGTCGCCCCAAAGCATTAGATTTTGAGAATTTTAGGGGCGATTTGGGCTGTCATGCCCTCGTGTATTTCCGACGCTGGTTTGAATAATGTTTCTGACAGTTTGATTTTCTATAAGTTTTTTGAGATTTGTACAGCAGATTGTGATTTAGTGTGTGTGAGAAAACAAGAAGCTTCTCGCAGTAGTTCTATGTTTGTTACATGAAGATTTTGTGTGTGGGGGGGGGGGCGTCACGTGTGGTGTGTGTATGTTTGTGTGAAGACAATATGATTCCCTTTTGTTAAATTTTAGTTGTATTTTTTTTCTTTTTTTTTATAAATGGCCATACATGGCTAGAAATTGCATTTTGAGAAGGCTGTCTCCCAGTGTTGAAGATTGATTATCTGTCGAATCTAAGAGCATGCAGACTATTGTCTATTGGAACCCTGCGGCCCCTGTATTAAGCCCACGAAAATGAAAGAATTCAGTAGTCAATGGGTTAAATTGAACTAGAATCATACAGTGGTGAAGTAACAAACAATTATGTTAGTTCCATTCATTGTAGTTCTGATTTCTGATTTTTTTTTTTTAATGTTATAGTTTATCTCTTTATTTTACCATATACATACATCATGCTTGATGACATTGTAAAAGAAGTAAATGAATAAGATTTGTAGAACAGTGAAGGACATTTTGAACATCGAAATCCAAATTATTTTGAAAATATCCCCGGTTTCCGCCCCCAAGTGAATCATACTGTCTGAAAGATGTCCTTCAACTCAAATTGTAATTTTGAATGATAGGGGGCGCTATTAAAGAATGAATAACACTGCACTGATGATTGCACCTCTGCAAAGAAAGAACCTATGGACCCCCAGGTTTAGGAGATAATTCTTTGAAGGGCTTAGAGACATTTGAGATGTATAAGGTACTATAAAAATCCAGAATATTATTATTATTATTATTATTTTATTATTATTATTATAAATATTATCATTATTATTATTACTATTATTATTATTATTATTATTACTATTATTATTATTATTATTACTATTATTATTATTATTATTATTATTATTACTATTATTATTATTATTATTATTATTACTATTATTATTATTATTATTATTGCTATTATTATTATCATTATTATTATTATTTCTATTATTATTATTATTATTATTATTATTATTATTATTATTACTATTATTACTATTATTATTAGTATTACTATTATTATTAGTATTACTATTATTATTATTATTACTATTATTACTATTATTATTATTATTATTATTATCATTATTATTATTATTATTATTATTATTATTAGTATTATTATTATTATTATATAGTAATAATAATAATTATCATTATTGTTATATAATAATTATTATTATTGATAGTAGTAGTATTATCAGTATTAGTGTTATTATTAATATTAATATTATTATTATTATTATTGTTGTTATTATGAAACTGAATATTGAATAAACAAATTTACTTGCACCTGCTATTATGTTAGTCTTGATGGAAAGTGGTCACTTGTGAAGACCTTCATGAAGCTCGGGCAAAAGTAAAAGATAAAGAAAAAATAAATGAAAGAAATTGAAATAAATTGAAAAGCATTAATCTTGTTTTGATTGAAGGAGCCTCCAGGCTCCAGCAAGAATGTTCACCAAAAATCTCCGTATACCTTTGCTTGTTCTCCAAATGGATACTACCAGTTGCATTTAATGTTCAGTGTATGGCCATATTTGAATTGTGGATACAGTAAAGCTGGTAGCACATGTGGCAAATTTCTTTTGATCACTCTAACTCTGATGTACCAGTTTGTAAAGCATTCAAAGATATTGTTTACTTACCATAATAGAGAAAGTGTATCCTGTCAACCTGAAGATTTTATAATATCCTTTAAGATAAGCACTGATTGACCTACAATAGTGTCTTCAAGACGTTAATTTTGCTATTCCACAATTTTCGGTTAATTCGCATGTGCGTTTTGGCCATTCTTCATTCTTCAGACCTGTATACCAATAGTGGACAACTTTTCACTCAATGAAAATGTATCCAGTTGTAAAATGAAGGAAAATGGGGATCATTTTCCATTTCTGTGATCACTTTTGCTATAAAAAATTCTTAAGGTTGATCTGTTGAACATGAACAGATAATAGAAATAATTGGGAATTATACTAAGGATATCCATATATTTTTGTTAAAGATTTAGACTAGGGTCTAATTCTCCAAACTAATCATAAAGAAAATGTCAGCGAACATTCAAATACATATAGTACAGTTATCAAAGCTCGATTCTCCATTCATATAATGCACCTCGCGACAAGTCCAGACACGTTTTGTGAGCGACCTTTGTGTGCGACATTCGTACCAGGATTGCCCATTGAGGGACCGTTAGATTAATCGTTAAGAGATTACTTGGGCCAGTAGTGATAGAGAACACATGTGTAGAGAGTTATTTGCAATGCTGGTCAGGGGTATATTTTTGTGTATGTCCAAGTTTTTTCTCTGGCTGGAGGGTTGTATCTTGGTTTGAGGGACTTGGAAGGTAAGATTTGACTGTGCTTGTACGTCCAGTGTACAGTCTGTCATAATGTAATGGAATAAAAGTACTCTACATGGTAACCTTGTATAAGTTAGGTTGAATGATTTATCATGAAAACTATATTGTAAAGTTATTTTCCATTTGATATAGAAGCAGCCATGCTGGATTTCATTTAAATTTTACTTTCTTTAATTTCAATCAACGAAAAGTGCAATTTTTAATTTTTAATATGTCAGTTTATTGTATTGTTGATAAAATTATTGTTTAAGTGAACATTGAAAGGATAAATGTTACTTCACACTATTTTTGTGTTATAAAGATTCACTTCTGTTATTGATTACTGCTTGTTCACAAATGTCATCATAAAAGTTTTCTGTTTCTCCTTATCTACCCTGTAGCACAATGCCTTCACACTTTCACAGAGGACAACTTGCTTGCAGCTCAAGAACTCTGCAAGCCAGATAAACTTGCCATCTTAGAAAGTGCCCTCATGTGTGAGAACACAACCATGAAGTTGACACAGCTGCAAACCCTGACGGCTGGTAAGATGAATTGAACTTGATTACATTTAAATTACAATATTGAACAAATACCAAATTGTATGTTAAGAGCCATTAATTAGGCATGGAATTGAATAGCTGTTAATAATCACTGAGATTTAACTGAGGGTCATGGCTGTGTGTTACATGATGTTGGCATAAGTGACTTTTTTCTTCGGAATGTTAATGATGGGCCAGAATATTGTTCTCGAAATACAAATTTTAATACAACTCTTTACAGTATGCACGAGATTACACCATCAAGCTGAAATGTAAAGCACTTTACCTCATGTGAGTATATCCCTTTCTATTTTCAGTCCTCTTGGTCACAGTACTTCCCCTTCCTCCCTCTCTCTCTCTCTTGGTCTCTCTATGTCTCTCTTTCTGCTATGCTCAAGTTTAGTGACCCTGAGTTTTTCCTACCTGGCAGAGACCAAGCTTGCATTATCATTTGCAGTCATCATTTTCCAAATCAAATACTGAATTTTCTTTACTTTTCAGGTATCTTGTTCAACATCAGGGGTTCTTTACCTGCCACCAGTAGAGGGCAGAGTTTCCAAGCCCTCGTAAAAGTGCTTGCTGCCACGCTCCAGCACGATAATTGTGCTGCCATCTTATCACTCGTCCCAGGCATTCACACCAATGGCAATGTAAGTCTCTGCAAAAATGGATTGCAATTACTTACATATTAACCTATTGAGCACAATTTGATTTCACTTTCAGTATAACACATATTTTCCATAGACCCTAACACAAATCATCTCTGGCTTAGTATTCAGTTGGTTAATTGCTAAAATTCTTTCTGCGCCTCATTTCCTTGTGTGAAATTAAGGTTTCAGCAAATTTCAAATTATTTTTCATTGTTTGTATCTTTGGGGGGGGGGGGGGCATTTATGAGCCTGTTATGGCAATAGTATCAATACCTGATTGACATGGCTTATTGAATTTGTATCATTGTGTTGAAGAAGTTGCTTGTTGGCTTGGTTGTATCAGTTATTGAAATTGTCTATCCACCAGTTGCAGTGAGTTGTACAGGCAGTGAAGAGTTCATTGTGACATAGAGCGTGTATGTGAAGGTTTGGATATCAGTGAAGTTTTCTAATTCTTATACTTTTACCCTCGAGAAAACATATCTGCAATCTAAAACTGGAATAATTAATTCTTATGATGTTGCAGACCATTGCTAGATGTGTGTGGATGTATGTTTCAAACATGTTTCTCAGAATACTTTCTTAGTGATCTGGGCCTTTGTCTTTTCAGGTGCAGAATGGAGCTGTAGCGAAGGAAGGAGAGAAAGAAAGTAATAAGACGGTAAGACCTCTACTTCACTTATCTTTAGATTCTACCATGTGACTGATTCATCTCATCATCCCGTTCTTATGAAAATGTAGATTTATTGATATGTTGGAAGATCCTGAGAATATGAAGATCCATGTCTATAATTTTGCTGAATGGGTTGTTACTGTAACAATTTAAATTCTGTATGCTTAGTATTGAGAGATAATTGAGTATGAAGGTTAATTATGTCCCCAAAGTTCTTGGTGATATTTTTTCCCCTCAATAACGTTGACTTTAGCAGTGAAAGAACAGGGATAGAAACAGAATTTTGTCATAGTCCCTTTAGGGTTAAGGTGAATGAGGATAGGGGATGTGTGTATGGGGGTTTTTTGAGGGGGAGGGGTGGTTGTCTGCAATTTTTCAGTACTTTCATTCTATGAGTAATAAATGCTTTTGTTTGTCTTCCAGCTACCATGGAAACTTGAGAGTGACTTGTCAGAAGCAGAGGCACTTCTTCAAGCCCAGCAAGTATCATTAGAAATCATCTCTAACATGTGTTGTCCTGAAGGTAGGTTATCATATCACTAAAACCCTTCTAATAAACAAAAATAGGAAACATTTACTGAAGAAATCCATGTATATAAAAATTGCTTCACCAAATATAAACAAATACTTATCTACTTTAAAACTTGATTGCTGAATTCTTGCATCTTCACAGGAACATTACAAGAACCACCTAGTTACCATAGGTAGCACTTGAGTTGAATCTCTTAACACCAAATAATTTGAATTGGACACCAAAGTGGTTTTCTTCACTCTGGGTTAGAGTTGACTAAATACTCTCTTTTTAGGGATGCTATTTTTTAAATGCATTACTTGTCACCAAATCTGTAGGAAAACAGATTAGAGAATCCCTATACATTGAATCTGTAAAGTTTACTCCTGTCCATGATGTCATTGTTGCTGGCTCTGACTATATCTGTGTATGCATGTTAGTGGCCTTATGTTGATTTGAATGGTCCCATTTATTTTCTTGAATTTTTGCTGATTGTCCCATATGTTTATTTTAATGTATGCCAATAGTCCCATATATTTATATGAATGTATGTTTAGATGATGATGATGACTGGGAGGATATGGAGTCTAGTAGCACCAGTAGTAGTAGCAGTGATGATGCACAAGATCAAACAGGAGATGTAGCACCTCCACCTATCATGGTATGTTGAATTGTTTTATGAAGTTTATCATGGAATTAAGTTGATTAAATGTGAACAGTTATAGCTGTCAATATGTCAAACTGTTCATACTTATGAAGAGACTTAACAGATTTAACCATTTTTATGCCTCCGCCCACCGTAGGTGGCTTCTGGAGGCATTATGTTTTCGGGTCATCCGTCCGTCCATCCGTCCCGTTTTCGTTCTCGCGATAACTTAAGAACCGTTTGACAGATCAACTTCAAACTTGGCTCGTGTATGCATATGGGAGGGACAATGATCTGATTAGATTTTGGAGTCTCAAGGTCAAAGGTCAAGGTCATAGAGGTAATAATATAAATAAAAATGCCTCGTTCTCGTGATAACTTAAGGACCATTTGACAGATTGGCTTCAAACTTGGCTCATGTATGTACATGGAAGGGACAATGATCTGATTAGATTGTGGGCTCACAAGATCAAAGATCAAAGGTCAAAGGTCATAGAGGTCATTATGTACACAGAAATGGTTTGTTTTCACCATAACTCGATAACCATTCGACCGATCAATCTCAAACTTGGCACAGGTATGCATATGGGAGGGACAATGATCTGATTAGATTTTGGGGTCTCAAGGTCAAAGGTCAAAGGTCATAGAGGTCATTATGTACATAGAAATGGTTAGTTCTTGTGATAACTCAGTAACCATTTGACGGTTCAACAAACTTGGCTCGTGTATGCATATAGAAAGGGCAATGCTCTCATTAGACTTGGGGGGTCACAAGGTCAAAGGTCGAGGTCAAAGATGTCATTGTATAAATGAAAATAAATCAACATGAAGTGCCATTTATTTCTGATTTGGTAATGGCGGAGGCATAAAGTTCGACCACGCGTGGTCGAAGATTCATCTAGTTTTGAAAACTTATTTAGGATTTGTTTTCAGATGGCCTCCAGCATGTTCGAATATGCACTTATGTATTTTTCAATAATTTTGTATGTTTGTTTTATGTTAGTCACAAATTTATTAGCTACTAAGCATATTGTTTTGCAACAACTATAATGTGAATAGAATTCCATGAGTTCAAAGTCAGTGAAAAAAAAAAGAAAAAAAGTAGCAATTGTATGTATATTGTATGCATTTGTATATATTATTGATTGTTAGTTGTGTAAATGTTAAACAGTCAAAGCCTTTATATCAAAGGAAATGTTTTCAGTAGAATATTTCATTTCAATGATTTGTTTATCTCTTCTCTGTAGTCTCCCCTGTGCTTGTCTGCAGAAATCCACAGTGCATTAGCAGACCAGAGTATACCAACCAAGGTAATTGATCATTAATCTTTGTTCCTCTACTATTCTTAATCTCTTTTTTAGCCGACTGAATTTTGCCATTTCTTTTGATATTTTGAATAGAAATTCAGTCCATTGAAATGCTTTTTCACAAAGAACATCATTAAAAATTTTATATTTGAATGTAGACTTATGTTACTATTATAAACATTTATAAAATATTTATGTATGTTTGTATCAGAGGATATCTAAACAGTTGCAGTAAATGTATATTGGTGTGATTAGAAACATAGATCTCTCTTTCCAGAATTTGTATCTTTCTTAATGTAGTTTGTCTGTATGCTTTACTAATCCTTCCCCATTCACCCAGTTCTCAGCTATAAGGGCTGTAAAGTATAGCATAATTTCTTATTAAAGTGTAGTATTAAGAATTTACATCTTCTGTTTGATTTTGTTATCTAGATCCTAGAGAAGATTAATTTCCCAGACAGGACATTGCTTCAAAAACTAATATCTCACAAAGAGGGAAAGCCATTATTCAAAGGGTGAGTCTCTAATCAAAATTAATGTTAGATAAATAGCATGTAGTCCAAGTTTCTCCTCAATGACTGGCTAACAGATAAATGTGCAAAGAGTTGAGACATCGGCAATTTTCAAGGATATTTTTAAAAAGGAAGAAATACTGGCATTTTTGAGCAGCCATCTAATATGAATTTAATTCATAGTTCAACTTATGTTTCTTCATCTTGCAAATAAGACAACTTCAGAATGAGCAATCTCCTTTGTTTATATTGTAGTGAAAACTTTTGCATCTCACTGATGTGTGCTATTTTGTTTTGACCTATGAACCAATACAAGAGGAATTTCTATTACAATGTGAGATAACTCCAAATCATTTGAATCTGATTCTTCTATTACAAAATATGTTTAGTGCCTTTGATTTATAATACATTGATATAAAACACTCATAATGGAAACAGTTTCAAGTCTGTGTTATATCTTTTACTGACAACATGTGTGTTATATCTTTTACTGACAACATGAATGAATAAACTGAGTGAATTAACACATTCCACCCAGTTTTTATATTAAATTAACCATGCAGCAATTTTAAATTCAAGTTTCTTTTATCTTATTTCACCATGGCTGCCAACCATTCATATTTTGCAGAAATGATTCTTACTTTCAGCCTTTTAAAAACTAATAGTATCAGTCATAGTTTTCTCAGTTGTTTTTTTTTTCTGGAAAAATATGTGTGGAAAACATATCAAATACATTGTATTTCTTCATTTGCCTTAGTTTATTCCTGTCTCTTGCAGTGGTGGGTTGGCAAGTTTGTTTACTGACAAAATCAAAATAATCAATTGAAGCAATGAATTATATCCCAATTTTATGTGCAATGTTTAGGCTTCTGAGGGTTCAGAGCAGAGCCCTTCTTTGTCTACACAACATGGTTGCAGTTATGGAACTAGATTCCTTGGGAGGTCAAGGAGCCTTGGTCCTGCTTCTAGACAAGCTCCTGGTCCTTGCTATGAATGAACCAGGTAGGCTTGCAGTACATAAATTATCCTTTGCCTGTTTCTTTTTTCAAACATCTAATCTTTTTGTAGTCTGCCCGTTTGTTCGTTTATTATTTGCACTGAGAATATTTGCTTCTTTATCTTCTCAGTTCCTGTTGGGGGTGAGCTGATTGAAGCATTAACTAGTGCACTGAGGGCTGTCCTCCAGAAAATGGCTCAGAATAATTGTATCCCAGAGGTAAGTCACTTCCACTGCTTTGTAACAAAAATTTCACTTGATTTTATTCATTGCTTTCATTTGAGGATGGTAATGTTTTCATGAACATTTATAGTGTTTATCTCACAATTTTCCAATTTTATGATTATTCCTCTCAATTCCGAAATTGTAAGTCGGTTAGATGAATGGACTCCTGGTTTATTTTATGTTTCCTGACTTTTTTCTCTCCAAAGTACAATGTTGTATCAAGATTTTTAGATTTTCTTTTTCTGTGTATATTTATTTTAGTTAAATCTCTGTAAAAATTGGTCAGTAATGTGACTTTGCTGGTTATTCATTTCTTGATTAGAGAGGCTGATGTATAAACTGCAGATGTGTTGTATGCAGTGCTATGTCACTTCTTTATTTCATTTGCATTTTCTTTCTGTATCCACAGTCATTGACAGAGGTACACCTGACAAGGCTGTGTTCATTTGGAGAGGCCAGTGCTTCAAATAGAATCAAAGTCAACCTTGTAGGTGTCCTGGGTAGTATTGGTAGTGTGTTGGCCAAGAGAGATGGAACAGAAGAATTACTCACAGTAAGCAAGTGAAAGTGATTTCAGTTGTTAAATTTGTCCTTTGGAATTTTATACCCTCCTTAACAAAGTCTGTTCATTAACATTAGAAATTAATTTTTGTAATTCCTTGCCAATAGTCTATGTATTGCATGTAAGTGCAACTAGTGCGAATACTGAAAGCTTGGGGTAGCAGTAGAGGCTTTGGATGCTGTAGGTTTGTTGATGTAGTGAATTTGGAGTAAAATTTGGAACACATACCTAATGGAACCAGATGGTCCTTGAATAGCATCTATGGGAATGTTGGAGTTTGAGTCAGTGGGTTGAATATTGTCTGTAAAATTCTTACTTATTGGCTGTTGGAAACTTAAATCCTGGAAGTAGCCACCAAGGACCTATCACAATGGGTAGCAGCAGATGCTCTGGACGCGATGCTTGATACCTTTGGAGATGGAGTAATAGCCATCTCTAAAATTCTTCCCTTTCAGGCTGTTGGAAACCAGCTCCTAGAAGTAGCCACTAAGGACCCATCGCTGTGGGTAGCAGCAGAGGCTCTGGATGCTATCTTTGATACTTTTGGTGATGGAGTGATGGCAGATCGGGTAGCCATCGAGCTGGGTCTGACTGCTCGCCTGAAAGCCCTGGTACCCCAACTCAAGGCAAAGGTAAGTTGGAAGAAGTTATGAAAAATGTGGGGCATAGAATACCACAGCCAGTGCAAAAAAGTTTGGAAAAAAAGGAAATGAATTGTATTATTGCTGCTTTCTGATATGAAATATGCAGAATTTCAGGAGAAAGATGATTGCCAAGTTAAGATGCTGTGAATTCAAAATATTGATGTCTATAAAACTTCGGGTTGTGAGTCATAGTGGTTGATGAGAAGATAAAAACATTCCTACATATTGGCTCATAGGAGAACACAGTGGAATTCATTTATGGCCTTGAATTCATACTGTATTCAGAGGAAAAGAAAAACAAACTGTCTTGATATTAGATGTAGAAAGAAAAAACAGAAAGGGATTGGGAAGCAAATTGTAAAATAAGGAGAGAAAATACCAAGGGGGAGAGGAATATAGTGAACAAGACAAAATAATAGATTGACAGAATACAGAGGTTATGAAAGGAGGAGAGAGAAAATGTGGAAAGTGCAACCACCAACTCTAAGCCACATCGTTGCACTTCATAATCCCTTTGGTGTCACTCTTTTATTTGTTTCAGTTACGGCAGTGTCGAGGAACCCTTGGTGAACATTTGCCCATCATCATGAATGCAAGAACAAACCTTGGAAGGTTTATCAAGTACAAGGAAAATCAGGAGTTGCTACTTGGCACATATCCTCCAACATGAGTTGCTTGCTCCTTTTCTCTCTCTACTTGTTCTTGTGTTTACATATCTATTGTCCTTTCTCGTTTTCTCATTTCTTTCTTGTGTTCCAATGCTATCCCATATTCTCTTCCATTTCTTTCTGTCTTCATCAGTCACCCTTTCCCCCACGTACTTCCATTGCCTTCTTGCTCCCTTTTTCTCTTCTTCCATTTTCTTTGTATTGAAATCTCCCTTTAGTTTTCTTTATATTTCTTCCTCTTCCCCTTTGTCTCCTTTATATCTCAATGCCACCTCTTTCCTTCATATTATCTTAACCCATTGACTTCCAAATTATCTAACTCCCATAGGTTTAATACAGGGGCCATCATGTTCCTTGGGCAATAAGTGAAGTCTTTGTGTCATCCTTATTTCTTCCCCTCTGTCTTTCTCTTTTTTGTAGTCGTCTAGTTATTGCTCACCTGACTTTTATCTCTCTTTTGTCATACTTTCCTTATGCCCTCTTTCCTCTTCATCAAGTCAAAATTTTCATTCTTTATTTTTCCTCCTCCTCCTCTCCTCCCCCCACCCCCCCCCCCCCCCCCCTTGTCTTCAATCCTGTGTCAATAGCCAGTCTTTTCTTTGATTTCTAGGCCGCACCTCATTCATTTTACTGTTTGGAAGATTTTTTTTTGTAAATAATCAATATTTATTGTAAATATGAATATAGGTGTATTTTTTAACTTTTCTCATTGCCAAACAGTAGCTTCTGATCCAGTTCAGGTAATCTTAAGGTTGGAGGTTGTTGATTTTTGTAAAGACATCAATGCAAATAATGATCATTGTTGACCATTCTTATTCAGTAAGCTGCAAACATTTATTGATGCCATCAATTTTTATATTTTTAATGAAATCATGTTTTGTGTTTACAATACATATCATGGATACCAAATCTGATTTGGTAGGGTGAATGTTGTTTTGATGTTCTTTTCCATTACTGGGGCTCAATGCTAATGGATTGTTTCTTCAATGAAAGCAAGATTTGCAGTTCCTGTAGATACTGAATAATAATGAATCGTTGAAATTATGACTCATGGATGTAGAAAATAATCTAAGGACTTCCTAGTGTAAAAAATAATCTAAGGACTTCCTAGTGAAGGAATGTGGGCATTATGTATCATTGTGTAAGTATGGTTGTTTTTTTGGCCATATACATGTATAATTAATTTACTGGTGACAAGTCTGGCTTGAAAATACTATGGAAACCCTATTTATGTTACATTTGTGATTTGGAAAAAAAAAAAAATCACTATGCAAAAATCGATAAAAGTAGTAATGGAAAAAAAAAATCATGACTTTAAATCAGAATATTTGTTTTCTTTCTTCAAATCTATATGGCCTAATTTGATATCTTTTTGAGTGAGCTGTAGTGACAGTGATACCTGTGAATTTCAGATATGTTGAAGTAACTGCAGGGCAGTGATGGAAAAGTATGAAAGAGTGATCTGTCAGTGCTGTCCCAGAAAAAGAAAACATTTCTGTAGTATGTAAATATTCACTCACTAGACACTGGCTTATCTTTCGGTCTTTGAAAAAGAGTCTATTTTGATCATACATGGGTGTGATGAACAAATCATGAGCAAGTAAATTTCTAGATGAATTTCTTTGAAGGTATTGAATGACGTCATATCTCTTAATGACCATTTTAGACACATCAGGGGCCCGTTGCATAAAACTTACTATAATAGCTATTATAGTAACTCTTCATGGAATATTGGATTTTGATTGGCTGTTGAGCAACATGCCATGCTCAACAGCCAATCAAAATCCAGTATTCCATGAAGAGTTACTATAGTAGCAAAGTTACTATTATAGTAAGTTTTATGCAACGGGCCCAAAATGTGTAATGAATTTAGAACATTATATTTCTATGTATGTGTATGACAAGTTTGTTTCATCTTTATCGCACATAAAAAATGTCATTTTATGGCAACTCTTCCTTTCCCTTGGAACTTGATTGAACTGCCAGGAACACTGCAAAATTTGTCAGTGAAAAAGTTGAAACAGAGCATCTTCACTTAACAGGAATTGTGTGCTTGTAGTGGATGTTTTATGGTCAAATTGTATTTTAATTGACCTATTGTACATGTGTGTTTTTTTGTATCCATCCCCAGTAATTTCCAGCATCAGTGCCTCAGAAATGCATTAACCGGTGATTTTAAACAATAATACATCATCTCATGCTGAGAAGTTCCTTGTTCTGCTAAGCAATATAAAATTTTGTCCCTCAGAAACAAATCTAAATGTGTTTTGCCAAGTAATTTCAAGGAGCAAATGTATCTTTATTATTGCCTTCCAAAGTTATTATTAAGGTAATATGGCGTTGATGCAGTAGATTGAAATTGTCTGTACACACTATGTAGTTATGTTCCAAAGTGGACAAACAGCATCCACAGTATGAGACAAATGTTATTGGTGGGCTCTTGGCATATAAACACAAAAGAAATGTTTTGATGAAAAAGCATCAGAAAGTTTAAAGGAGCTACCATTTTGTGGTTTTTATTTCCTCAATTGTAGAATCCATTGGTTTAGTTTCTTTAAAGATTTCACATCTCGCAGTTTGAATTTGAGATCTGGGGTCTGGAGACCTTAAAGAAATATATTGATTTTATTATGCATCATTAAGTTTCTAGCTCAATTTTGAGACATTTCTCATCCAAAACTGATTCTATGAAATATTGATTGTAATACATTGTGAGAAAATGAGAAAATATGCCCCTACAGACACCCAAACATTGGAACATGTCTGTGGTGAAATATGTCATCATTGTTCAATGTAATTTTTTTTTGTTTTAACATCAATTTCAAACTTGATTTAAAAGAAAGAGAACATCCATTGAAATGCATGTAAATGTACCGGTACATGAAATTGTAAATAAAAATACATAAAACATTCATAAGGGTATTTTTTTTCTTCCTTTATTGAAAGTACCAGTTTCTAATTTCTTTAGTAAAATGTACAGACTAATGCTCTTCCATATCTTAAAAGATAATCTACTTTTACCTTTTTAAAATGTGTTTGCATTCTAGAAATAAACAATTGCATAATTTCTCTAGTTCAATACTACTGATTTCAGCAAAATCAGCAAAATCAGCAAAATCAGCATTGAAAATTGAGTCAAATCCAGAATTCCCATGACAGCTAACAGGTAAATGGACATACTATTAGTTACACCCTGCTTGTTCATGGAAATCACGGAATACAGGAAATATCTACGTTCCGGTTCCATATTCCATGAGGCCGAAATATCTACGTTCTGGTTCCATATTTCATGAGGCCGGAGGCGTAACTTTCGGGAGATAGCACATGAATTTCCCTCACTAGACCCATATTGTCTTCGACTCTGGACAATATGAGACTAGTTTGGGAACTATATGTGGTATCTCCCTCAAGGCCAGTCAATATTATATAAATACACATACAATACAATACACATTGTGTGTGTATGTGTACACAAAACACTGTGTGTTTGGGTGTAAATGTTGTACACACTACACATACATTGTATGTGTATGGAAGCTATGTAGGCTATGTGTACAGATACATAGCTTCCACGGAATACAGCCTCATATTCAATGGTTGAAATCGCCTCTGCCCATGTGCACAACAATGGAAAAACATTAGAACAACAACGACAACAAAACATCAAACAGGGGACATGGGCTCATATTACCGGTTTGATCTTTTTGACCAAGTAAATGAGGTAAATACGGGATTGTCTCTCAGACAAATTGACCAATCACATTACAGAATTCATGAAAACTAGGGCCCACTGAGGGATAAATGTATATATTTCTGTTGTAATCAAGCAAATGAAATTATACCCTATTTTGAGATCCATTAAATGAAAATAAATCTGTTTCAACTTCTACAACTTAAAAGCATTTAGTGAACTGTTTTCACATTACATGCAGGAAGACATATGAATTGCACCTTTCTTGTTAAATGGTAAGTTTAACAAGTAAAAAAATATGAAAAAATAACATTGGAAACACTATTTCACTGGATAAGGGTGGTCGCCTTGACGCAATCATCAGGTATACAAATAATTTTTCATATAATCAGTAACATACGGGACAAAATACCTGGAGCCCGTTTCATAAAACTTGTTATGAGTAACAACTGCCACATTGCTGTGACAACTTTGCTCTCAGCCAATCAGTTGCAAGGTTTCCAGTAGCTTATAACGGTTATTGCAACTTGTTATTGATAACAAGTTTTATGAAACAGGGGCCCTGGACTTCCCCAGCAGTGAAGTAAATAGAATATGGAGAAGCTTCCACATTAACAACCCGACACTTAAGAATAGTATTCTATGGCAGTATTACCCAGGTGCATCCATTAAAGGTGCATCACTCTTACAAAGAGCCTATTTTTGTTTGGTGACATTATTCTTTGCTCCAACAACTCTTATAATAAAAAATAACAAAAATTGACTGTACAGAGAGAACAGGGGCATCCATGGGAGGGGGTGGGGGGGGGGGTGACACCTCCCTTACTAGAAGACATACAAAGTTCATATGAAACTTGGCTATCTTGTTAGTAGTACTGATAATGCGACATGAATAATATTCACAGAAATAACCTTTTTCTATACTATGCTAAGCCAAATTTATACTTCAGGGACGATGGTATGCCTACAAAATAATAGCAATTAAAAACAGAGAATAAGAGATGCATTACATGCACTATTTCAAAATATACATACTGCATCATGCATATGTACATATTTTGAAAGAGGCAGTAGTAATTTTATACAAATCAGTGATCAGTCCATATTTTATACTTCAAGCTTTAGTTTTTACCTCTGTAATTAACTTGACTATGTTTAGCAATATGAGGCTAAAGTACTCTCTGAGTAGAATCCTGTAATCTTAGCTTCTTTTTTTTTTTGCACTGTCATTGTTTACAATGACTTCAACACAATTTTCAGATCAATACCATGGACTTCGACTACAAGATGACAGAACTATTTCATCAATAGGAAGCCTTTAGTTCTGCTGCTGCTGGTTGGTCTATAAACCAATGTACTGTTCCATTTGATAGTATGACTCTTGAAGCAGGCAAAGGAGGATCTTCATTACCTTCTAGTACTCTCTGTAATTCATAAGAGAAGAATAAATATGTACATGTATTAGAAAGAAGTGCAGCTCAAAGGGGATAGTGCAAATTTACAATGCTGAATCATTACATTTTCTCCTTGGTATCAAAATCATTTCCACTTGTACCCAGGCATGTTGGTGATTATCAAAGCACAATAAGCACATGAAATTATCCATGGAGATATGCAAAACATAGATACTCCCTAGAAAGCTAAGCACAAATATATAAGGTATGGATGATAACAATCATGGATACAATTCTGGAATTAAGTTGCTCACACACAGGATTTTTAAATCCATTGCTGAAAATTACCAGGGTGCCCATGCCCCTTTTTTTATGCACTCCAATCATTTAATTAATCAATCAAAGGAGTATTGGTGATGGGCAGCAAAAACTTATTAAGAAAAAAACAAAACAAAAAAAGACCACCTAAATAAAATTGTGAATTTCAATTCAATACTTAAAAGTGCAATTGAACTGCATCCTTATCATCCTACATCATTATCATCACCGTCATCATTGCTGTCATCATCTATCATTCATCATACAGGAAAACTACTTATCTTCTACTAGTATGGAATATCTCTTTTACTACACACCAAATTTCTGGAGGTATACCTCAGAAAAGGTGGGATTTTCTACACTGCTTTACAAAAAGTGCATGCAGCATATTCCTACCTGAAGCATATTAGCCTTTCCAGCCCCTGCAGATGCATACATGGCACTCCTGGCTGCATTGATAACTGGATAGGTCAGGGTGACACGGCAAGGTGGGGGCTTGGGGGAATCTGAGATGGGTGCTACAACCAAGGATTTCTCCTGATAAAGAGAGTGAAATAAAATAAAGTCAATAGGAAATACTAAAATTGTGATAAAAGATTACCAACACAAACTTGCACATGATGGGGCTGGTAATAATGATATACTGTTTTAAATAGCACAAAATCTCAAAGCAGTTCTGAAATGGATTCAAAATTAATGCTTTTCTGGATTTAGCATCAGCAGCTGCATTCAGTGTACAGTGAATATCAAATAATAACCCTAACAAGGGTCCATTTATGCTAGGAAGAGAGAATAGTTCTGTAGATAAGATTCATTGTCTTAAAACATATAAATTGAAAATTGATTCACTGGCTTACAAGACTTAAATGATTATAATGATATCCTGAAATGAGTATGTGACAGATTCTGTCATCAGTCATTCGGAGAAAAATATGTCCTACTTGAACAGCCCAGTATACAAAATCCTTTAAGAGTATTTCCAGCTCCCATTACTTTTTGATACAAACCTCGAGAAGCTTGTGTCCTGGAAAGAGTGAACATGTGTGACCATCAGGACCCATGCCCAACACAAGAAGATCAAAGACAGGCCACTGGGACCCTTCTACTGCAGGAACTTTTTTGACTACCTCTGCATATTCTTTGGCAGCTTCCTCCACAGGCAATTCAGGCTTGATGCCATAGAGCTGACTCTCTGGCAGACTGGTCTTCCCAACTAATTTCTCCTGTGTATTGGAATGGATAGGAAGAGATCATTTCTTCACAGTTAATACAGTAAAAATGTGTATTTTTTTTTAAAAAGCTACTAAAAAAAAACAGATGACTTGGCCTCTATTAGCAGATAGTTTTTCTGTACTTGTAATTATACTGAAAAGTTTCAATGAGAAAAGCCATTCAAAGGAAACAAATGTTCAGGTCTTTGCACACAGATATTTCATGTATCATGTCTCTAAAGCAGGAATCAGGAGTGTAAGGGAAAAAGATTGGATAATGGGGGGGGGGGGTGAAGAAGGAAGGAACAAGGGATTCCAGGGATAATGCCCCTTGTGGATTATAATGGATGCAGAACGGGAGGGTGTTTCACAAAGCTGTAAGATTTAAATACACAACAAATGACTTAACTATAAAGAGCCAAATTGGATTTCCAAAGCTTTTCCTCTTGTTTCAAAAAAGTGCACCCGCGTAGCCAGGGGGGCGGTGCGGACGCTCGCCCCCAAAATGCCAACAAAAAAAAAGAGAGAGAAAAAAAGCATGAGCAAGAGAAGAAAAAGGTAAGAGAACGTATGAAGAGCGGGAAAAGACAAGGAAAAATTCAAAGAAACGTCAGAGCTTCTCCCTCAACCCTCCTCCCTAGGGAGCGCACACTCAGTAAGTGATTCGCACGCTTCGCATGCTCATTAATGCAAAGTGTGACAGTATTTGCCATAATTTCATCCAAATTGTTGGCAAAAACTAAATGTTAAGTTAAAAATTATTTTTTAATAATAATTATGTTTATCTACAGTGTTCCTACACAAATATCTTTTTAGCTTAATTGATTAAAAAAGATCTCATATGGCTTTTCATATTCAAGTCATTTGTAGATCTAGAGTCATGCGTAACTTTGCACAGTTCTGTGAAACACCCCCCCATTCCCCACCCCCCCCCCACCAGTCTATTCGACTGCTAACAAGTGATAATATGACAAGAAGTAACTAAAAGAAAATTACCAATTCTATTAAAGAGACTAGTCTAGTGAAGTAACTGTTAGAGTAGAGACAGAAAATTCAGTCTAACTTGTTAACGTTAAGTGGAAATGTGCCGGTACACCCACCCTCGGCCTTACCTCATCCTGCTAATTAACTCTAATGTTAGACCTGCATAGTGCATAGTCTATCCGATGCCATCCCCCAACCCCACCCCTCCCCAACCCACTAGCCTTGCCCTGACCTTGGCCTCGCCTAAGCCTGGCTTGGAAGTTGGTGCCTTGGCCTTAGCCTTAAAGCCTATAGTATATTAGGCTCTGCCCGTGTCTAAATCAAATGTGAGGCTTCTGGTTCAACTAAATTTGATCTTATTAAATTACCTTATAGATTTTATAAGTGCTGTCTGCATGGTCGAAAGCGACAAGACGTTCATCGCAGAAATAAATATGCCATTTATCCCACTGCAAGTCACTTATTTTAGGCAATCCGTCACCAAGGAACTTGGCCACACTGCCTCCCGAGACTCCCAGGTAGAAAGCACCTCGAGCTGCGATGGCATTTCGGCTGATCTCGGCTACGAAAGAACAGACCGCTGCAGGAATTTCTTCTGTGGACAAAATGTGCACTTTTCTGGATTCCATTTTCAACTATTGTTATCTTTTTGTCATACCTCACGGAAAAATCAAGAGAAAACTTTAAATGGACACAGTAAATATGCAAAACAAAGAAAATATGCGAGTATTAAACCGATTGGTTTCACACCCGCAATCTCTTCCTGGTACGAATTGAAGCTAGCTAGCTCGCTGTATATGCTATATGTGCATATGCATGTGACCAGCATAGGATGAAGGTAGCCCAGGCTTAGTCTCAAATGCGTTGAATGCCAATTTACATGTACAGACGGCATTCTCGTTGGGTGCCATATAGAGCAGCGCTTGTCAACCTTTTTAACTCGAGGCCCACTTTGGCTCTGAGGAATTCTTCGAGGCCCACCTTTACAGGAGACACGGAATGGCTTTTTTAGGGGGAGACTGACATCCAAACAGGCGGAGTCCGGGGGGGGGGGGAATATGGAGCCCCTGGCAGGGCGGAGCCCCCTGAAGCCAATGGGGTTTTATAGTTTTGCAAGCCTGTAAAATGAGCAATTTTTTTTAGATATAAAGTTGGTTTTTTGTTTTTTGAATGGGTGGGGGGGGGGGAACTGGCTGGCTACATTGTAATTGGCTCACTGTTTTGCTCAATAACTTATTTTAAAGGTCAAATTTACAGAATCTTTTTGAGAAGATAAAAGGCCGTGATTTAACATGACAAAACAAAATAGAGAACGAATCTTGTAATTATGTGAACGATAACATTTCATACCCCACATTTCGTATAGTATCTCTTGCGAAACATTTGAACGCATTAACATTTTTTGTATATATAGTGCAAAATCCATTATATAATTCAGCAGACATTTATAAAATCAATAAATGTGCTGGGCAGCAGACTCACTGAGAGCTTTAGTGGCCAATCAAATGGTTCACTGCTTTCTAACATCATGAACATTGCATCACTGATAAGATATTGTGAATTTTTATTTTATGAATTTGATTTGATTTGCAACTGAATTCAAGCTGTGTCATGTAACATTTCTGACATTAGACACATTCTTAATTTCATTTTATTTTGAAAATATTTTTTGGCCATCCTCGCGGCCCACCTGACAAAGCTTCGCGGCCCACCGCTTGAAAAGCGCTGATATAGAGAACATGTACTAATTAGGTTAATTACAAGTAGTATAACTACAGGTATATATCTCTGTGTTGTGTGCAAAGTGTGCAGTGTGTTGTTGTTCTTGTTGTTGTTTGTTGTAATTAATTAGGCAAGTCAGTCATGACTATTCTAAAGTCAATATTCATTTACTGGACAGCACCAGCGTAAATCCGTTTTGAGGGGGACCGGGGGGTCGACTTTTTTGCCGAAATTTCTTGTGTGAAATTTATTTTAAAAAAAACCCCCTCAAACTTAAGTATGTATTCTACACACACCCTTACTCACCCAAGCAGACCCCCCCCCCCCCCACACACACATATAATTCTTTCATTTTGCGAGCGGGCGAAGCGAGCGAGCCAAAAATAACCACCTTTTTGGTATTTAAAAGCATTTCAAATGAAAATTCCACTATAAAAATTATGACCGTCGTATATGACATTTTTATGAAAAATTTCACCAACTGATTAATTACAATATCATTTTTTCTTAAAATGAGGGGGGATATTTGTACACGCATTCCCCCCCCCCCCCCGAAAAAGTGGGGATATCATGATCCCCCCATCCCCTCACCCTGATTTACGCCAATGCTGGACAGTGGATACCGAGATGAAAATAAGTTTTTGTATACTTCCAAGGTATGATTCCAATGTATGACTATTGTTGTCGAATACTTTCTTTACTTGATTTTCATTACTTGATTTATACACAGAATAAGTATTTGTAGATTCTTATTTTATTTTATTTCATTTTATATATATATATTTTTTTTTTAATCAAATAAAAGAGATAATGATACCATGCCAGATTGCCCTTAAATGCGCTATCCTAAGCCTGATCGTGGTGCCTTACGACGGCTTCTCGGGGGAAAAAAGAAAAAAAGGAAAGAAAGAAAGAAAAAAATCCCTATGTCTCTCAAGCATGGAGAAGAGGCGCTCTTTCTGATATGTCAATTCATCTCATTACGAAGGCAGTTGCCAAATTTAGTACAATAATTACATCTGTTAAAGTGAATACTGACATTAATGGGCCAAAGGAATTAGTAACATAATTAGTGATGGTAATGCACATTAGTAGTGTGATAGTATGCTCCGTAACTCTATGGTGGGGGGGGGGGGCTAGAGGCTAGGGCACATTGAACTGATGGTAGATGGTAAATAGGACAGAGCCAGAAAACAGGAAAAATCCAAACAATGGTCTTACAACCCCTCCTGAGGCGCCACTAAAGGAAATCACAGGTCATTCGGTGTGACTCGCGTTGGTTCATCAATGAGTTGACTTAAACCATTAAAAGAAGTAGTACATGTACATTGTGTATGTGCTTTGTGAACCCTGGTTCATGTGTTACGTTGCATTCGTACAGATTATTTTGTAGTAACATGATTTATTTCTACCACCTTTTTTTTTTCATAATGTTAACCTTTTTTTTAAATCTTGTATATCTTGTAATTGTATTTTATTTTATTTCATTTTATTTTATTATTTTTTGGGATCAAATAAAAGAGATAATGATAGTTTGATACCATGCCAGATTGCCCTTTTTATGTGCACTATCCTGACAATATTAGGCCTAAGCCTGATCGTGGTGCCTTACGACGGCTTCTCGGGGGGGGGGGGGGGGGGAAGAAAAAAAATCCCTATGTCTCTCAAGCATTGAGAAGGGGCGCTCTTTCTGATATCTCAATTTATCTCGAGGTTACGAAGGCAGTTGCCAATCTGTTGAAGTGAATACTGACATTAATGGGCCAAAAGAATTAGTAGCATTATTAGTAATGGTACTATCACACATTAGTAGCATGATATATTCTCCGTAACACTTTGGTGAACGTTTGGACGAGGGGGGGGGCTAGGCAGGGGCGTCCTTTTTCAGGGGGGGGGGGGTGCAGAGGCCACTGATTACCGACAAACATTGTCACCGATTACCGACGACCAATGTCTATTACTTAAACCGTATAAAGCCCATGGGGCACTTTCAGTTGTGTGGCACTGCCTCTATAACATTTTTCTTCTTCTCTCCTACACATTTTCATTCAATTTCAACCAGATTTGGTGATTTTTTTTTTTTTTATAAGGGAGCGAGGCGAGCAAGGAAATGATGCTCCTTTTCATTTTAGAAGTGATGATTCTTCATCAAAATACGAGATGGGCCTATACGATATTTAGATCATAAATTTGGTCACTTCGCCTGCAGAATTCATTCGCTTTCCCCAAACATTCTGTGTCTAAATATTATACGAGCGAGACGACTTTGATAAATCTGACGTATTTGCTCATTAGCCAATGTGGAGAACCTCATAGACAGAATTCCCGAATTCTTTTAGGTAATCCCCAGGCATTGGCTGGTGCTAAATCTTTATACAATGTACTGTGATTTTGTTATCTTTGTGTTCTTTATGTACTTGTCTCTGTCATATCTCACCTGGAAATGAAATAAATAAATAAATAAATAAATTAGCATACGGACTTGCGGACTGACTGTATTTCGTCATCAAAATACATTTTGAACAATAAGATATCTAAATCATAGCCTATTCGGTCACCTCGCTTGCAAGCGAGGAAAAATATATTTATCTATTTATTCTGTTTTCTTTACACAGGGTAGTCTCTTAAATTTTCAGTACATAAAAACTGCTTTGCAAGAGAGACCTGTATGACATATACAATTAAAAATATAATTTAAAACAATGAACGAATGGTAGAATATGAACATAGTCATACAGGTTAAATATGGATTAAAAGTCAAAGCTAAGATATTTACAATGTTTCTCAATAATGTTCCACAAGTTTGAACACATGGGGAGACAACATCACTATGCCCTGATAGGAAAAGGTTGACCTCATGTATTCTGTGCGAGGCACTGGAACGCACAAAGGGCTGTTTGCAGCATATCTTGTAGAATAGTAAATTGGTCTGTAAGAGATAAGTCTTTTCAAATAATTTGGAGCAAGGTTATTGATTATCTTAAACATCATTAAGCAATAGTCAAACTTGATTCGTTGCTGCACAGATTGCCAGTTGAGTGAACGTAACAAAACAGTGGTTGGTGTGTATCTATCGACATTCAAAATCATTCTAGCGTATCTGTTCGGGGCTCTTTGTAATCTGGTAATGTTATGTTTCGTCGTACTACCCCAAACAATGCTGCAATTAATCGAGGTGAGGGACAAACAGAGTGGTATAAATCAATTAAAGTTTTCTGGGTTAAATAAGACTTAACTCTACGTATACATACGGTGACACGAGGCAGTTTACTTAAAGTGTATTAATATGCTTTGCCCATTTCATACGTGAATCGAGAGTAACACCAAGATATTCAATTTTGTCGACTGTTTCTAAAGTTAAATTGTCACATGAGATATTGATTTTACAATTTTTCATCTTTTTAACAGGACCAAATATCATTACTTTAGTTTTGTCAACATTAATATCATTTCATTTCTATTCATCCAATTACTAATCATATTGAACTGAGATTGCAATGAATTTTCTAAATCTTGCTGAGTTTTTGCTTTACAAAAAATAATGGTATCATCAGCATATAATGACACTTCAGTTAGTGGCATAAAATTCAATTCACAAATATCATTAATATATATGCTAAAAATCAATGGACCAAGGGTGAATCCTTGAGGAATTCCTGTTTTAACCATAAAAGAATCACTTAGAATATTGTTGATTGAAACACATTGTGTCCTTTCTGTTAACATGATTTGAACCATTTATATTCAGTACCCTTTATACCATACAATAACCTTTTTAAAGCAATTTATCATGAGGTATAACATCGAAAGCTTTTCGAAGATCTAGAAAAACACCACCTGTTAAGTATCCAGAGCTCATGTTTTGCAGAATATATTCAGAGATATCAAGAAGGCAAGAATTAGTGGAATGAAACGGTCGAAAACCCGACTGACTCAGTAAGCAATGAATGGTTATTGAAATATTCGTACAACTGTTTGTGTATCTAAAATCTTACTTACTATGGACAAATAGATATAGGTCTGTAATTCATTGGTTGTGTTTTGTCACCACATTTATGTATTGGAATTATTTAAGCTGATTTAAACTCGTTCGGTACACAACCGGTTCTAAGTGAACAATTAAATATGAGAGTCAATGGCCTAGCAACAATATCTGCGGCCACTTTCACTAACCTCGGGTGCAAGTCATCTAGACCATATGCTTTACATGTGTCAATACCTTTCAGTTCCTTTAAATCAAATTCTTCACTGATGTCAGAAAAGGAAAAAATGTTGTCAGTAATAGCTATATTTTGCAAGCAGAGATCATCTACATCATGTACATCTACCATGTCTACATCACACCTTTGTTTGCTGGAATTTTTTATTCTGTTTGATACAGTAGTAAATATATGATTAAAAACATTACCAATTTCGTTACTGTTCTCTGTGATTTTAACTTCGTATTCTAAACTGTATTTATTTTCAGTTGTAGTTTTTGGTAAAAGATCTTTTATTGTCATTATTTCAAGTCATTATTAGTGAAATTTTTTAATTTATTACAGTAGTATTCGCGGTTTAATTTTTGATTCATATTATTCACTCTGTTGCGAATGCGCTTGTATTCCAACCAGAAATGGTTCATTTGCTCTATATCTTTTACGGATTTAAAATAATCAAATTTTGATTTATGATAATCTCTATCTCTTGAGAGTATTAAATATTCAGTTGTTATCCACAGGGCAGGATTACTCTTTTTTCATATACTTACATAGGGCGCGTGTTTGTTACACAGTTCAATGAACTTTGTTTTGAAATCCAACCACATCACATTAACGCTTTCTTTATTTGAAAAAATTAAGTCCCAGTTTACTGAAAATAAATCATCTAAAAAAAATTCCGAATAAAAATTCCGGAAAGATCTCATTATTGAAACTTTTAGACAAGACTTAACTTTCTATTCTCTAAGAATTACAAAAATCAAAGAGTGGTCACTAATACCTATAGACTGAACACCACACGGTAATTACCCTAGAGTTTTAGATACAAAGAAAAGATCGATCAGTGTTTCACTATGTGGAGTAATACGAGTTGATTTTGAGATAACCTGATTCACTTGGAGAGAATCACACATGTGTTTTACTTTCTGTGAGAGAATATTGTCTGTTAACATATTACAATTCATATCTCCTGTGATTAACACATTGTTTGTAAATGAACAGACATTTTCAAAGTTATATTCAAAAGCTTCAAACTTATCTGACGTGGCCTTTGGAGGTCGATACACAATACCAAGCAGATACGGTTTGTGGTTTTTTTATTTGGATTTCTATCCACATCCAACGAATTTTCTTCAAGGTCGTGTCTTCTTTTATTAAAAACAAAATGTTCGTTTTAATATAACAACCAACACCACCTCCACCTTCATTAGCTCTATCTTTTCTCTCTAAATTATATCCATTTATTTATAAACAACCTGTTGTTGTCTAACCAAGTTTCAGACATTGCAAAAATATCGTATGGATTAGAATCTAAAAACAGTTGTATAATCATCTACGGACGTTTAGATGTGCTATTTTAATTCCCTTCTCCCGAGGGTAGATAGGCGTATATAAATCCAGATTTCCAGAGGAAATTTCTTCATTAATGATAGGTAGGCCTATATGCTTTTGAGGTGAATTTTCTATATAGAATGGAAGTTCATCTATTTAACATTTGCATATCCAGTCCTCTGTCGATAAGAATATATCATCTGTAACATTTCCACAGTTTACATGAGACCATTTGGAACATTTTACGCATAGGATAGCTTTCTGATTTTTCCGTACAGGTTTACTGCAGTAAATACATGGGTAAGTAACAGTCATAAACCGCACATATAGCATGGACGATTAAACAAAGTTTATGAGTCTAATTTGTCGATTTGATTTTCCGAAGTAATAGTTATCCATTTCAGCGTGGATTTCACCAGGAGTTTGACTCTGCCGTCTGTTGTATACACCTTTGCTACTAGCTGGGATTTGTTGGCGTCATACTCTTTATCATTCTATATACTCTTTACATGCATAGTAAAAGCGCAGCGAGCGAAGAAAAGTATGCACTTTTATTCATGTCATTTCGTCAAAATACACTTAGGCAAGTATTAGATTATCTAAATCATGTATTCGGTCACCTTGCTTGCCGAATGCATTCGCTTTCAAAAACTATCCTGTATCTGAATATTATACGAGCGATCGAGGAAAAATGCATATTACTTCTTTTCAAGGTTGAGGTGATTATTCTTCATCAAAATACATGATGGGCTGAAAGGTATCTAAATTATATATTAGGTCACTTCGCTTGCCCAATTCTTCTGTAATCCAAAACGATCTCGTATTTGAAAATTATACGAGTGAGCGATGCGACGTTAATATATACTCCTTTTCATGGTTGAGGTGATCATTCATTCTTCATCCCAATACACGATGGGCCGAAAGGTATCTAAATTATATTCCAAAGCGATCCCATTTTTTAATATTATACGAGCGAGCGCAGCGAGCGAGGAAAAATATACACTCTTTTTTCATGCTATTTCGTCAAAATACACTTAGGCCAGTAAGATATCTAAATCATATATTCAATAACCTCGCTTGCCGAATTCTTTTGCTTTTCCTAAACGATCCCGTATGTGAATAATATACGAGCGAGCGCAGCAAGCGGGAAAATGTATACATCCCTTTCCATAGAATGAGTGTTATTTTGCCATCAAAATACATTTTAACATCGGATATCCAAATTATGTATTCGATTGTCTATTTGCCAAAAAGGCGAAACCATCCATCATCTAAACGAGCGAGCGCAGCGAGCGAGGCAAATTATACACTCTTCTTAAAGGTGGAATTCAAAGAAAATCACGGAATAGGGTTAATTATGTAAGGATGGAAACGGGGAAGTATGTAGGAGACAGTGGTGTTCATTATTGCTCCTGTAAATTCCAAAAATTTATCTAAAAACACATTTTACAAAAATGTCCCTCTGATTCTCAGAACCCGGAAGTGGCTGCGAGCGAAACGGGTCCCCAATGATGACGTAGGCACATGGACGATCTGCGGCGAGCTAGCGCTTGCACGTAATAAAACATTGTGCATTGAGATGATCGCATGCAATATTGATGGATTTTAGATACTGTTATTAAGAGAGGAGGCAAAACTGCAGTGGCTTAATATTTACATTACCTCACTGACGAGTCGATTTTCTTTTCTTTTTTGGTCAAAGCAGAATTTAAATTTACTTTACTGTCAATTTCCTACTGTAGGAAATTGACATGAAAATGACGAAGAAAACCAAGCCTGGCCGGGATGCAAACATCAAACTACGTCCCAAAACGATGTTGCATCAAATTCTCAGAGAGAAACTGTTTAGGAGACGCGCTCGACAAATCATGACTGTATGTAAAAGTTACCTAGATAATACTGTTGTCTAAGGAAAATTGATGCTTCTTGTATATAGAAACTATCTTGATCTACAACATTCCTCTTTACTAAAATCTCGTATTTATTATGATAGGAATGGCTAGCTAGCGCACAGAGACTGGACGTCATCACTGATCTCAGATAGTGTAGACCGGGTCGAAGAGATGGACATCATAGCGTAGCTTCAAGTCTTTATCAAGGGTTGTTTGCCTGTAATACTCTGATTAAACGTGATTTCGATTGGGAATTTCATTCGAAAAATATTTTTTAAGGAATTTACTTTTTTAGTGCAGGTTGTGATGATTTTCAAGCAAATAAACAGTGAAAATAACCCAGATACGAAATTATAACTGAGCTAAGACTACCACTAAGGCCTAATTGAATTGCAAGCCAAATTACTCTCACCTTCGCCTCACCTCAGTGGCGTAATGAGCCAAAAAAAAAAAAAATATATATATATTTTTTTTTTTGGGGGGGGGGCTCAATCTTTGCGAGGAGCAAAGCGACCAACCCAGAGGGAGTGTAGCGACCGAGCCGGGGTACCCCCCCCCCCTCACGATACGGAGCTTTTTCGCGGGAGGGGGGAGTTTCCCCCTCCCGCGCGAAGCGCGGAAGCTCTGACGTTTCTTTGAATTGTTCCTTGTCTGCTCCCGCTCTTCTTATGTTCTCTTACCTTTTTTCTTTTCTCGCTTCCGCTTTTTTCCTTCTACTTTTTTCTTTCTTTTTTGTTGGCGTTTTGGAGGGGGTGACCGCCCCCATCGCCCCCCCCCCCCCCTTGGCTACGCAAGTGCCACTCCCATGGTAAAGGAGCTTTTGCAGTATTGATGGTTTGCAACTCTGTAAAAGAACACTATTTGGCACTACAAACTTAAAGCCCGTGTCTAGTTTTGGTAAATCTAAGAATATTCATTTTCAAAGTATGAATTCATTGTCAGATAAACAGATAAAACCAAGTGTCATATCATAAAACACATTAGTATTGATATTATGCGTGTTTCCTGCCTTGCTCTGCATGCTATTTGGGAAATTGTGAATGCGTTACTTAACAACAGAAAGGGAGTCTAGGGAGAAGTAATGAAATTCGAGTGATATCACTAATATAAAATTGAAAATAAACCATGGTTGAAATTTATCTGACGCCCCCCAAGCCCCCCCCCCCCCTCCCCTCCAGGACGCCAGTGCCCGTCAGGTAATTCAGCTTTCTTAAATAAATCCCTCAACTGCTCCACTTTTACACCAGATTAGTGATCATTACATTAATTTTTATTTTCCCCATAGCGCTCTTTTCCCTTCTGACAAGTGAGTCCTTGTTACTTCTAATGAATCTCCCTATTGAAAGGTATAAGTGCCCGATTTTGACTGCGCATTTTTTCGTTCTAAAAGTGCATTCTCCTTTACATCTCTGATAAGTTCCCTCTTTCCATTTGGGCAGGTTCCCCATTCGAAATCGAATACATGCCCCAATTTACTTCTGATGAATTGCTCCTTTTCCTGGCTAGTAAATTATATCCCTTTCCTCCTGTAAATTCGCTATAAGTGCCCAATAGTGCCCTTTTGTTCGCTGATAAGTTAGCACATGTATACCTTTTCCATTCTGGCATTACTCCCTTTTTGAAATTTGGTACACACTTAGCTTTCTAGTAAGTGCCATTTCACCCCCATTAAACCTGACAAGTGCCCCTTTTTATTTCTTATGAGCGTCCAAGTTTATTGTAAGTGCCCCTTTTCGCTTTTGAGTATTGCAATTCCCTTTTCCATAAGTGCTCCTTAAAATCTAATGCATGTTCCTTTTTCGTCGTTATTGTGCCATTTCCCCTCTTTTAACTATTCCTTTTCTCATGTGGTAATGTGTATAGCTCCGAAGAATCAGAGAAGTTTCGTTTCATATAGGCCTAATAACAGAATACCTTGTTCTTGATACGACTACAGGGTGAAACCGTGCATGGAGCAGCAGGAGGCAAGAGCTGGGGATACAACGAACAAAACTTTCCTAAGAACGTACATTGCCCCTAAATTGCAGCAATGAAAATATTTTCATTTTCCCCAAAGTTGGCTCGCACTTACTTATTACACTCACGCTGACATATAAACAGTGTTGTAACGATAATCATAAATTCTTATGTATTCTCCTTTTCATGTTGAGATTGTACTCTCTATCTTTTCTTGTTTGTAATGACTGCCCCAAAAGGCCACAATAATAACCTCACACATACTGTTTGCTGCATAGTGCTCTTTTATTAGCAAGTTTGGAGCATGCGAAAAGGTCATCCGTCATTGTAAAAATAAAAAAAGGAAAGAAAGAAACAAAAAAATAAAATTCGCGCTTAATAAGTTTCGAACCTAAAATCTCCCCGTTAAGGAGGGCTTTACGCTGCTTCACTACCATCCTCCAGTTCATCTTTGCGCCTTATCCTTTCATGTTTGCAATGACTGCTGCCACAAAGCCAAAATAATAACCTCACACATACTGTCTGCAGCAAAGAGATTTCTTATTAGCAAGTTTTGGAGCATGCTGGAAAGAAATCAATTACTGAAAAACAAATAAATGAAACAAAAGGGAAAACCCAAACAAAAAAATGGTGCTTCCTGGGTTTTGAGCCCAAAATCTCTCCATCAAGCTAGGAGATCAATCACTCTATGCGGAGAGCTATACGCTACCTCACTACCACCCTCCAGTTTATCCTTTCCTGTTTGACAATGACTGCGGCCAAAAAAGCCAATAATAACCTCACACATACAGTTTATTACGTCGGGATTTTTTATTAAAACGTTCGGAGCATGCAAAAATGAAATCAGTTACTAAAAAAAAAGAAGAAGAAGAAGAAGAAGAAACAAAATGGAAACCCCAAACAAAACAGGTGCTTCCTGGGCATCGAACCCTAAACATCCTTGTCGAGGAGATGCGAGCCAATCGCTCTGTACAGAGGGGTACACGTTGCCTCACAGCAATCTTTCAGTTCATCTTCACCCTTTATCTTTTCATGTTAGCAGGTTTGCAATGACTGCCGCAAAAAGCCAAAATAATAACTTCACACTGTTTGCTCCATAGAGATTTTTTTAAACTTTAAAGGAGAATGCAACCCAAGCATCAGTGTGCTCTTAGAGAATAGAGATGACCAAGAAGAGTAAACAGTGAAAGTTTGAGCAAATTCGGACAATCTGTTCAAGAGTTATGAATTTTTAAAGTTTCAGTAAATTCCTATTATGAGCCTCCTTGAGTTGGAAACTTTGCCAGCATCTGTGATGTCATCGTGGAGAACTCTCAATTCATTTTGTACATAATTTTTCAAAAAAAAAATGATATATATGAAATTGCAAGTCAGGAATCAACATAATTCTTCCCAAAATGCTTGCAGAATTGATATAGACATGTTATACTCAAACAATAAATCAAAAGAAATTTTTATTGCTCTTGAAAATAAAGAAAATGTTGAATTCTGTGTACAAAATGATTGGAAAGTTTTACACGATGACATCACAGGTGCTGGCAAAGTTGCCAATTTAAGGATCCCTATAATAAGGATTAACTTAAACTTTCAAAGTTCATAACTCGAGCAGATTGTCTGATTTTCCTTAAATTTTGACTGTTTATTCTTCTTGTTTTTCCTCATTCACTGGAAGCACACTAATGTCTGGGTTTTATTCTCCTTTAAGTTGGGGCATACGAAAACATCCGTTCATGAAAAAAATCAATGAAACATAAAGAAAAAAAAACCAGAAAAAACCCGAACTGAAACAAAAATGAATGCTTCATGGGTTTCGAACCCATGAAGCGAAATCTCCACATTGCGAGTTAATCTCTCGAGATGCAGAGGGCTACGCTGACCCTCTACGAGCCTCCAGGGTATTTTGGCACCCTTTATTCTTTCCGATTTGTGATGACTTTTCAAATACATCCATTTTTGTGCCACTCACGATCTAAAAGAGTGTTTTACACCGACGAGCATACACTTGTATCTCTGTCATATTAAATGTCTATTTAAGGGAAAAAATGAATTTTCTTTTCTGTACAACTGCAACGTAGCATGTACCTAAGGTCACATGCTTTTTTTTTTTTGTTTTCTTCGTTTTTTTTTTCTTGTATTACCGTACATCAATGCCTCAGTGACATACCAAAGATAAATCGGCTTTTGAAGGTATCTTTTCAAAGTGAAGCTTAAAGGCATTCAAACTAGTCTTTCATATCTTGAAGACATCTTATTGTACTGAAAAGTCAATGCACCTGAGCTCGTCTTCCACAATCATGACTGAATAGGTTTCCAATGTTATTTTAAGATCTCAGTAACGCCATGTTGTTGCCTTAGTGAAAGGGCTTTGATCAGTGAAGTTTGAGCGGAGTAGTGCTTTTATTTCTTTTTACTCGTACAGCATTTTCAAAGCACAAAAAGCTGAAGTTGGACTGAAGTGAACCAGAGCTTGATGACAGTGCACTCTTTGTAATTGCCAAATTCCTTATGAAACAGATGGGTAGAGGCACTCATCTGGGTAACCAGACCTTGTTGACGGAGCAATAATACTTGCATTTTAAGGGGATGATCCTTCTTTCCCCAAATCAAACGAAAGTCCAATATACTATGCATGTAAGTGATTTTCACTGTATGTCATAAGCATTTATAGCACATGAAAAGGAAATGTGGTATCGGGCATCACATTAAAAACAGCAGGGGAGAATGATTTGGAATAAAACGAACCGGTGGAGAAAGTGCAATCAAGATTACACAGCTCACACAGCGTCGTACAATTAACATTTGGACTTTTGTGTTTGAATTTTCTTCGAATTCGACTTGCAGTTGAATACAAAAAGGCAAGAATAAAATATGAGATTGTGTATATGAATCAACTTATTCATGATTTTTGATAATGTATTGAAGGTGATTGACACTCATGTCCCTTTGATGAGGACCTTAAACAAAAGAAAAAATTCTCAATGAATTACTCTAGTGAATTATACATTTTACCATGCATAAATTCGTCCGAGGAACGTTGCTAAAATTTAGCGTGCATTAATTCGTAAGCAAATACCATTTCTGCCAACCACTTGGTAATACAATCCTACTCTTATAGTCACATTTCATGGAGTCTTTAAAAAGTTGAATTGTAGCTTTAAGAAAGCGTAGGCATTTCTAATCACCTGGGGTTAACAATGGATCGTTAGTGGGGCTCCGTATTAATACTTTTGTCCTAGACGTCTATAGGCTCTATACTACAGGAGATTCATTCAGGACCATGCAATAGTGAGTGGATTTCGAGGAAATACAAGAACAAATCTCTATAGCTGGGGCTGTAGTGAAAAAATAGGGCAAGAAGCAGGAGAAAAAAACTACAGAGGGAAATGAAAATGGATAAAAATTGGGCAGAGTGAGGTGCGCCACCTAGCTGACTGCCGCCACCTAGCTGACTGCCGCCACCTAGGGGCAGGGCATTATATAGGACAGCGAACTGGCTGAGCAGGTCTGCTGGGAAGGGGGTGTGGCACTCGCTAACTACCGTCACCTAGGGCCGGGGTACCCCCCCCCCCCACGATACGGAGCTTTTTCGCGGAAGCTCCGACGTTTCTCTGAATTGTTCCTTGTCTATACTCCCGCTCTTCTTATGTTCTCTTACCTTTTTTCTTTTCTCGCTGCCACTTTTTTCATTCTACTTTTTTCTTTCTTTTTTGTTGGCATTTTGGAGGGGGTGACCGCCCCCATGGCCCCCCCCCCCCTTGGCTACGCAAGTGCACTCCCATGGTAAAGGAGCTTTTGCAGTATTGAAGGTTTGCAACTCTGTAAAAGAACACTATTTGGCACTACAAACTTAAAGCCCGTGTCTAGTTTTGGTAAATCCAAGAATATTCATTTTCAAAGTATGAATCCATTGTCAGATAAACAGATAAAACCAAGTGTTATATCATAAAACACATTAGTATTGATATTATGCATGTTTTCTGCCTTGCTATGCATGCTATTTGGGAAATTTTGAATGCGTTACTTAACAACAGAAAGGGAGTCTAGGGAGAAGTAATAAAATTCGAGTGATATCACTAATATAAAATTGAAAATAAACCATGGTTGAAATATATTTGGGGGGCTAGCGCTCCCCAAGCCCCCCCCCCCCCCCCTCTCCAGTACGCCAGTGCCTCACCTACTTAACCTCACCTACCTACTACATACAAACAATTGACTACTGAAATGCCGATTATGGAAGAGTTAACTTGAGCTTATAATAAGCACATATAAATATAAATTAGCTACTTAATAGAAAAGCAAAGAAAAACAAATTAGCAGTAAGGTGATTACCGTTTCTCTATTTTCTTTAGAAAAGTTCAAACTATTCATCAAGAAAACAATTTTAAATTCAAGAAAACAAAGTATTCCGTCTATCCCTCCGTCTTTCGTGAATTATAACACCCCTAAAATTAAAATGGTATGCCCCACAACCGATACATAGCATGTTCAAGGGAGAATGTTCTATTATATTATGGGATTTTTTCCTTTCTAATTGCAAAAAGAAATCGTTAATTTGAAGAATTTCTCCGACATTATGATATGAATAATGTTCAACAGAATAGTTGAAACATACTTTGAAAACATTCACAGAATGATTAATTCATCCAAACAATGCAGAAACATCGTTTTAATCACTCACTCGGACACGACACATCACATTCGCTACATTCACAACACACCACATCACAGGCTATTGTCCATATGATGACGTCACGGATCTCGCATCGAGTTGGGCAACGTATGCACAGGCAATATTAGGGGTCCGTTTTATCGATTTGTGACAGGCAATATTTGTTTCCCATTTACTTTTCAAAAGTTTCAATCCATTTCATAGTGATTTGTGCACCATAAACTTTATTTTGATATGAAATTAGAGCATATTCAAAACCTATGAATAGCAACTTTAATGGTAGAATTCTTATTTCGTCATCAAAAATACACTCCTATAAGATATCTAAATAATATTCGATCACCTATTTGCCAAAATATTTGGGCACCTCGCTTGCCGTCTGAAACCATTCTGTTTCTACCACGGCGAAGCGAGCGACCGACAAAATAATGCTATTATTTTCTATAAACACTGTAGATTCCAGTCCGGACTCGATGGAGGGCTTGGTAACCCGATTACCGGACGACCCCATCATCACGGTACACTATCGCCGGTATACAGAGAGCCTGCGTAATATCAAACTTGCCAAGGATGATGAAGGATCACAGCAAGAATACCCGACAAAATACAGCCGGGACAGCCCTTCCTGACCCGACATGGTCCATCATTCCCCCCGACTCAACGTCTGCACCGTATCCACAAGCATGCAACCTCGGAACCTCTCTTTCTCTCTCCGAGACTTTTTCTTCTCTTTAACCTTGTCATCATCGTTTTTCTTATCCATTTTCTTCCTTTTTCCTCTTTTCCTTTTCCCCTCTATTTTTTCTTCCTTCTCTTTTTCTTTTCTTTTTCCTTTTTTCTTCTCTCCGTTCTCTTTTCTCTTTTTCTTCTTCTCCTTTTTTTCTTTCTTTTTTCTTTCCCCTTCTCATTTTTTTCTCTGCCCTTTATCATTTTTCCCGACGGCAGCGCAGATTTACCGACGATATCCTAAGCAGTGGGGGAGGGGGTGTCACACCCCCACCCCCCCCCCCCCGCTAGCTACGGCCCTGGGGCTAGGGCACATTGAATTGAACTGATGGTAGATGATAAATAGGACAGAGCCAGAAAACAGGAAAAATCCAAACAATGGTCTTACAACCCCTCCTCCCTGATAGCAGACGTACGTCTTTAAGACGTCATAAAATGGTCTCAAACTGGTCCACACGTCATACGTCGTATAGACGACTATTTTGCGACGGCAATATAACGTCTTTTTTATGACCAATATTTCCCCACTTTTTGTTTGACCATAATATGATGTATATTTTACGTCGACTATATACCACTTTATTACGTCTTCTCTAAGACCAGAATAAGACGGGGTTTTTACGTCAATTATTTCCCACTTTTTAACAGCTTTTTAAAGACCACAATATGACGTGTTCTTTACGTTATTTTTTACATCCATTATAGGTCTCTTGCTAGGCCCTACCAATTTCTTATGGCTTGTCCAATAATCATAATCAAAAATAAAAATCATTATCAATATCTCAGTAGGCCTAATTAATCAATAGGCCTAGTATTAATTAATCAATATCATTAATTATCAATATTATTGCTATTGATAATTATCATTATCAATAACAATAACCATTATAAACTTCTTGCATTTTTAAGACATGATATTAATTCAAAGGAGAAATTTTTAATTTGTACCCCGAAATAAGGTAAGCGTTCCATGAAGAGTTTTGTCAATGATTTTTGTTGACAACTGTTATAAGCTACTAAAAATCCTTGCATCTGATTGGCTGAGAGGAAATTAGTAGGTGAAAATCACTGACGTGACTCTTCATGGAACACTCCATCATCTCATTTATCATGCTGTGCACGTGTGGCCGTGGTAGCATTCAACGCGAGTCGGGTTATCAGGAACTCAGACAAGGGGACAACTCGGCCCTACTGTGAATACGCTGACCGAATTGTCCTACCATGACTGAAAATTTCATGAAGTTTTTAGGGTTAGATTTAGGGTAGGGTTTAGAATTAGGGTTCAGGTTAAAGTTAGGTGATAGATCGAGAATGCCGGGAGCCCGGGACAACAGTCAGCCCCAAGACCGAGTTACTCCGGATCATGGCCCCAGCCCGAATCCTGATTTGGTCGAGGCGCTGCATATCATAAGAATGCCTCGTGTAAGTCATCATGTTGCATGCATACCATATGCGTAGACCTATTTCCATCAGTTTTATTGTCAGTGTTTGTACACGTACGGTCGGATGAATCAGACGTTGGACAGATGACTTGATTTCTGGCTTACGACAGGTATGAATGCATTTTTTCTGTAGATAATTATGGGTATAATCGTGATCCAAGTCCCCCTCATTCACCTTGCACAGTTAATGCGGAGCCCGAACGCTTGCACATACCATGCATAGACACAGTAGCCGATACGGTTTATTGTAACTCACATAGCCTGGCTAGCCGCTAGGACTTCGTTCCACCTCATCACCCTCACTCGTGTGTGTGTTCATACACACTGAATGAGAGACTGAGAGGGGACTTATATCACGATTACCTACCTAACTCAGTTCTATCCAGTGGCGGTACCAGGATTGTTAAAGTGGTGGGGGGGGGGGGGCAAATTGAGGGCAAAAGAAAATGTTGGGGCAGGGCCAGGGGCAGTCAATTTTTGTTTGCGTTTATGGAAAAATCGAGCGTGAAGCGCGAGTTTTAGTCGCCGGCGTAAATCCACTTTGAGGAGTGGGGGGGGGGGATAATTGAATTTTTGGACTATTTTTTTTCCTCTTACACACATTTTAATAACATCAATTTTGTGAGCAAGCGAAGCGAGCCAATAAAAAATAACCGCTTTTTTTACTCTTAATCGCATTTTTAAATAAATATTCTAAAATATGACGGGCGAGCCAGCCAAAAATGACTACTTTTCTTGTTTTTAATCGCATTTTAGAAAAGAAATTTTAAAATATGAGCGAGCGAAGCAAGCGAGCCAAAAATAACCACTTTTTTGGTTTTCAGTAGAAGTTTTGAAGAGCGGAAAATGGTATTATAGAGCACTTCAAAGCTTGAATATGATGCTTATTTACAAATTATTTACAAATTACTGTATAATTTTTCTTTTCAGTCCTCAAAATTTCTGAGGGGGGCAAAGCTTCTGGGGGGGGGGGGGGAAATGCCCCCCCCCCCCATGCCCACCCTTGGTGCTGCCACTGATTCTATCACTTACTGTCTACTCACAGACACAGCGCTGTCGTGAAGTGATAGCACTGTGATCTGAGTAGTACTAGTAGATTTAACTGTTACACATGACATGGTACAACTACATCTCAATCGGGCATAGGAAGCAAATGGTTAACCCGCTGCAAAAATCACGATGTTGATTAAGCTGAATTCTCTCAGCTTCAAAAGTGACATTGTAAAATTGAATGTTTGGTTGATGTTTTGGCATTATCGTGAAATAAGTCACCAGCCCATTCACTGCTGTTTATTTCGTCAGTGCTGGTCACAGCTGGTGACTTCTTTCCACTTTCATAACTGTACTAACAGACGTCTAGACTTTTGAGCGCACATGCGAGAAGAGAAGTGAATTATTTCGCATCAAGGCCGATGTTTTTTTCCACTTCTTTATTTTGATAACTTAGAACTTACCCCAAATGATGATTTATTGGCCTTTATTGTGAAATACATCACCTCTCTTCTCGCATGTGCGCTCGCATTGCACATGTACAAAGTTTATGTTTATGTTTATTCAATTTCCAGGATGTATAATGACATGACAAACAAATTTCAAAGGAAACATAACAGCATACATTATAACATAAGCAACAACCAGTGCCTAGGGATTACCTGAAAGAAATGATAATTTCTGTCTGAAGGCTCCCCTAGTTGGCTGTTGTTAAACAAATTGATACAAAGAAGATCCGCAGCGAGTAGGTGACAGAAGTAAAGGGATAAGAAATCTCAATGGAAAACAGTAAAATCAGAATGAAAATAGGAGGGCAAAAAGTTGCATATCCATGCTGCCATATAAGAAAAAAAAAAAATTGGAGTGGAAAGAAGTCACCAGCACTGATGAAATAAATGACAGTGAATGGGCTGGTGAAGTATTTCACGATAATGCCGATTTATCACTTCATCTGCACTTGGGTATTTTGTTCTCTCAGCCAAAGGTCAACCGGAAGTTCGAGATCTCGCATATAGTCTAGATCTATATAGATCTATGCAAATGCAAGTGCCGATTACTTTCCCGTATTCCGAATGAGTTCGCCAAAATTTTGTGTGTGTCCTTGTCTGACGCCACTGGTTAGATCATGATTGAAATGATCTGAGGTCAGCCAAATCGCCAGGGGGGCACACAGTATATAATGCGTGATGGGTATTTTGGAGAAGACCCTCATTTTTACACTCAAATTTCCGTTCCACCAAAATATAGCATTTTCTTCCTATTGACAAAATGAACAAAGAAAACCGTTCTAAAGCATACCATTTTCTTCTTATCGAGAAAAAATAAGAAAGTAATCCATTTCAAATTTTCGTTTTGCTGTTTCGTTTCGCATGAATCCGTTACAGTGGGCTTCATTTCGGTGAAAATTGGCGAAGGCGAACTGTTCCAAAGACCCTGTTTTCACAAAAATTTGTAGTTCCGAAACCTGTTCCAAAGACCCTCCTTTCCGCAATAAGCCTGCTCCAAAGCCCCCATTGTTGTGTCTTTTGTGATGTTATTGCACAGCTACGCGCATGCACAAACATTGTTCAACATTTCAAAAAAAAAAAAGGCTGTACATATGCTCCATATGATTTAATGAAGTTGTTGTTAGACCCCAGTCAACGATGCTTTAGAGCCTAACGTGTTTCCTGTTGGACTGTATTGAACATGAAAGTTTGCCATTGCAACAAAGTGACATTGTTAACATACAATATTTCATTCTGTTTCGGCAGAAACTTTTTGTGTAGAAATAGAGGAGGTGAAGTCGGAGTTAAGGGAGAATAGAAAGTTGCTGAGAGCCATTCTAGAGAGGCTGGAATACAATGGTGCAGTGGAAGATGCTCAAGTACATCATAGGACTCCCTGACAACAAGCCAGCTCTTCCTTTCAATATTAAAGCAAGATCACTTAGAAGAGCTGGACAGAGTTCCTTCAGCATATTCCTCAGAAGAGAAAACAGTTAGTATCATGTTTTAATGAAATTAAAAAAAAAATCATTCAAACTAATAACCCTGTTTTATTTCTGGAAAAATGAAAAGGGCATAGTTCCTTGCCCAATTACCTTCATGTACATAAGTGCAGAACCATTGTTCATGCGCCCTGACCAGTGCAAAATGCAAAGTGCAATATCTCACCCTTGTGCACAAACCTGCATGTTTTGTTTTGCAAACTTTCCTGGTGCAGCAAATGATATATGAAGTATTAAGTATGAAAAAGGCTACTTTTTCTGATTAGAAGTTGAGAGTATGTATTGTTCATGAGACAGTCCCCGTAGATAGGGCACCCTAACAAAGAATTGAGATAGTGAGAAAGTAGTAAATAAAAAGTTAAATTGCACAAAGAAAGTGAAGGAATGTTGGTAACAATTTGATATAAACAGCAGCTGAAATGCTGGTATCCGAAAGTATGTTACCTAGAAGGAATGTTTATTATTTTAGTGAATCATAAGTAAAAGTAATATGTGCCTTAATTTATTTATGAAACCAAATCAGAGGGCTCTAAATATAAAGTAATTTTTGCTGTATTTTCACTTCCATTCAGAATAAACGTTGTGAATGTCATTTTGAAAGCACTAATGACTGGTCCCTTTCACATGACAGTGCAACAAACTTTGATTCCTTGCTTTCTCTCTACACATAGGTGAGTCACTTCAGGAGGATGTGCAGACACTGTGGAGGGGGTAACCCAGATAATGAAGAACCTGATGGAGCCTGATTGGCAGTCAGATACAACTGGAAGAGGCAGAGGGGTACAAAGAGGAGCTTTTCTTCTTTAGAGTTCATTACTGATAGGTAAGGATCCTTTTCTTACTGAGATACGACTACTGAGTATGTTCTTTGTATAGGCTTCTTAATTTTAGCAGTTTGCTCATCTTTACCTCACACCATATTTATTGAAATTATTCTTGTAGATAAAAGTAAGTTGATGGATGTCCTGTAGACATGTCAGTATTCTATTACAAGGATTATAATACATGTAGTGAAATCGATAAAGCTCAATCATATTAGGTACTTTATGAATTGAAATTACATGGATGTGGATATGTCGTTTTCAAGGTAAAATGTGATCTAGCCAATATGAGTAAAGTTTCAATTACAAGTACATGCTCTTATAAATATATATATATATATATATGATATATAGTATATCTGTAGAGCGCTTAGACACGTCTCAGAGAAATGTACTAGGTGCTATATAAATGGAGAATATTATTATTATTATATCCATTAAACATTATTGTTCTGACAGATGCAGTGATCAAGGGTGAGTGCCTCTTGCACATCCGTTAAAGATGTTGAGGGGTCATCAAGTACGTGTACGTACCAACGGATGTCACAGAAAGGATACAGGGATACAGGGAGAGAAAATTATCTCAAAGATTTAGAGGTCAAAGGTCATGGAAGTTTTTATGTAAATAGAAATGGTTCATTCTTGCAATAATTCAACCATTTGATGGATAAACTTGGCTTATGTACATGTATGCATATGGTTGGGACAATGATCTAATTACATTTTGGGGTCTCAAGGTTAAAGTTGAAAGGTCATAGAGGTCTTAATGTAAATAGAAATGGTTTGTTCTCACAATAACTGCACAGCCATTTGACGTGTGAACTTCAAATGTGGCTCATGATGCATATGGGAGGGACAATGATCTGATAAAATTTAGGGTGTAAAGTTCAAAGGTTATAGAGGTCATATACATGAAGATTGCTTTTTCTTGCGATAACTCCGTGCTGTTCAACTTAAACTTAGCTTATTTATGCATATTGGAGGGACAGTGGTCTGTGTAGATTAGGGAATCGCAAGGTCAGAGATGTCATTGTTTGTATACATGAAAATGAAAATAAACAACATAAATGTGCCTTATCATTTTCAATTATGGCAATGGCATGTGCATAAATTTCGATGTGGTTGAGGATTCATATACTTTGTGTTATCTAAGCCAGGTGCTCTTGTTCTTTATTGTATTTCTAAATTCTAATTTCTGTAGATTCAAATAATATGTCTATCTTTTTCAATTTTGCTCATAATCATAATGTGTGTGTGATAAGCCTTGTCAATGCAATTTGTTATACTCAAGTCAGGTGTTTGTATTATTTATCATATTCTTTGTTCTGATTGAGTTTATCCTCTTAGTCTTTCCATTTTTTTATAGACAGACCAAAAATTTGTAATACCTTTCCTTCTCTATGTACCTTCACTTTTTGAAGTGTAGAAGAAAGTTTTATAATTGAGGAAAGACACATGTACTAAGTTTTGAAAATGCAATTCTGTGCAATGTTTCTGTCAGATTCATTAAATATTCTTTTTGTCTTGGCATTTGAAAATAATTTTTAACAGGTTTTTTTTTCTGTATTTGATGGCATTGTACGATTGCGCTTATATACATGAAACTGTATGTGCCTAAAATGACAAGTGAGGAGTAAAACATCACATCTAAAGTATGTCTTTACAACGTCTTGTACTATCATGAAAGGGAGAGACAACCCTAGAAGTTTTACTGTTTCAATAAAAGGAGATGAATTTGAACAGCATTTTAAAAGCAAAATGAGCAAAATCAGTCAAAGAAAAAACGATATGTCATTTACTTATGTCTTAAAGACATTAGTTTGCACCTGCACAAGACGTAAAATAAGACGTATTTTGACGTCACTTACACTCATTTACATTTTCTAATAAATTGCTATCGCCTCAGCAAATTGGCAACACTGATGACTTCATATGCTAGCACCCCTCCATTTACTTTGTACATGAAATGTCACATTCTCTTAATTTTTTTGGAAGTTACATATTTTCTCTTCCCATACTCAATTTAGGTCCTATGTTATGTAAAAAGCAATTCTTCTGAAAAGACATTGACTGTGGGGGTTAGAAAATGTGTATCTTCCAAAAGAAATTGAGAAAATGTGAAATTTCATGTACAGAGTGAATGGTAAAGCTACTCATGTATGATGTCATCAGTGTTGCCAATTTGTAGAGCCAAGAGTAATTTACTTAAAAATGTAAATAAGTGTAAGTGACGTCAAAATACGACGTCTTATTTTACGTCTTGTGCAGGTGCAAACTGACGTCTTTAAGACATAAGTAAATGACGTAAAAAAGATGTAAGACATGACGTGAAAGACGTAAAAATGACGTGATTTTTACCGGTCTGAGAGCTCCAAGGACGTCTTAAAGACGTCTCCTTTTTACCAATAAGACGTAGAAATTACGTCAAAATATGACGTTACTATGACGTCTTCCACTGTTGCAAATTGACATCTTTAAGACGTAAATCAATGACGTGAAAAAGACGTAAGAGAAGTCGTAAAAAGACGGGAAAATGACGTGAATTTTACCAGTTTGAGGGCTGCTGCTTTGGTCTTAAATACGTCTCAAAGACGTCTTATTTCACCCAATACGACGTTAAAATGACGTCAGAATATGACGTCTTATTTGACGACTTGTGCTGGTGCAAAGTTTCGTCTTAAAGACGTGGTAATAAGACGTAAATAAGACGTACTGCACGACATAAATAAGACGTAAATATGACGTATTTTCTACCAGTCTCTGCTATCAGGGCTGAGGCGTTACTAATCACAAGTCATTCGGTGCGACTCGCGTTGGTTCATCAATGAGTTGACTCTGACATGATTGTATGTCAGCAGGGGCGTAGACAGCGGGGGGGGGGGGGGGGGGGGATGAGGGGTATGCATCCCCCCCACCTCACAAGGTGGGGGGGGGGGATGACATGTACAATCATCCCCCCCCCCCAGGTTTTAGGGAAGGATGTTTGCTTACAAACTGAATTAAAATGTTTAGAAATGATAGGAAAAGCAATAATAATAGTAATAATAATAATAATAATAATAATAATAATAATAATAATGACAATAATAATAATAATAATAATAATAGTAATAATAACAATAATAATAATAATAATAATAATTATCATTATTATTATTATTATTATTAATATTATTGTTATTATTATTATCATTATTATTATCATTATAACAACAATAATAATAATAATTAGTAATGTATCATTATTATTATGCTTATGATAATAATGATGGTTATCATCATCATCATCATCATCATCGTTAATGTGACTGAAATGACGATTACTATCATAATTTTTATATATAATTTTTTGTATTACTTTAGGTCAATTTCGGCGCCGTCACAGTTTTTCTGAAGTGGTGTAACAACAAAATTAAAAAAAAAAGATAAATAGCGTGATGCAAATATGCAAAAATGTGTGTCAGTTCATATTCTATATTCGTCTGTCACGGTGCGTATATCTTCTGTTTATGTCTATGCATTCGGGTGTATGTGTGTGTGTGGGGGGGGGTGCATGGCCGTACCCAGAAATTTTGAAAACTTACATTTTTTTACTGAAAATTTTCACAAAATTCAACAAAAGTGTGCACCAAATCCTCCAATTTGATTTTTAAAAAGGCAAAAGCGCCCCCATGACAAGCTCGGTCGCTTCGCTCCCTCGCTTTCGAGATTCTCGAAAATTTTTACGCATCTTGCCCCCCCCCCCGGAAAAATTTCTGCGTACGGCCCTGTGTGGGTGTGCGTGTGTGTGTGTATCTGTATACGAAATTGATCCTCAATTTCTCGTGAACGGCAAATCATCCCCCCCCCCCCAGGTGTAAGAACCTGTCTACGCCACTGTATGTCAGGTTCACGTATTACGTACATTGCATTCGTACAGATTATTTTTATTAACATGATTTATTTCTGCCTCCTTTTTTTCCCTCATAATCTTTTTAAATCTTGTAATCGCCTGTTATTATGTGCCTTATCACTTTGAATGATTGTAATTATTGTAATTTGACCTGATTGCGTCATAAAAACATAAATTAAAAAAAAAGATTCAATAAGTCGATGTATTTTTTGGAGAATGGAGAATTGTGAAATAGACATATACTTGTTCAAATCCCCTAAAACGATAATTTCATCATCTTTGCTGATTTTTTTAAGAATTTGACAAATTCTCAATAAACGTATAATTCTTTGGAGGTCGACCACCCACAACAATAATTGGTCTTGATCTTAATCCATTATGATTTAGTAACTTCAATTTGCATATCAACATCTATAGTGAATGCGATGATCATTTATGTATTATACACCACCTCCGGGTCCTGAAGTCCTGTCTGACAGCGTATGACTTCATCCATCTATATTAATTTTCTTCATCTATCGAGTCATTTAACCATGTTCCTGTGAAAGCATTGACTGCCAGACATTTTCTTTTAATTAAGTTCTTCATATCTCTCTCTCTCTCTCTCTCTCTCCATCCTTTTACTTCATGATTGCTCTGAGCACCGAGTCAGTGAAATTATCTATAACAGTATACTTCGGTCTTGATATAGCTTCCCCTTAATTGTAAGAGAAAGAAAAAAAAAAACTATGGCCGCCTATGGTGATTTGATGGTACGGTATGTTCAAATTACCGTGATATAATTTTCTTCGGTTTGGTAAAGTTTAGCTTTGCAAAAGCTTCATGGATTATCTCTCCAGGGTTCAAGATTCCACGTAAGTTTTTGATGATGACCCCCGGCCAGCCCTTTGCTCCACCCCTCCCCCACCCCTCCCCAGCGAGATGTTCTGACCCAGACACGTTGACCTACTTACTATTTTGTAAACAATAGTATGCTTAAATAGTTTGAAGCACAAACCCTATACTAGTCATGATGTGAAATACAGGGTGTAAAAGTAGTAAATACGTAAGATATAGGCTGTGATTACTTTAGTTATAATTCATGGAATATATTCGTTCATGTTACGATATATCAGTGTTTTTATGTCTTTGAATCAATACTCAGTTGAAGTTATGTATCGAATTTTGGACTGTGTTCGCAGACTATTAATACCGGTGTTGTATTAAAGCTTGCTCACTTTAAAAACACATCACCAAGATATGATCAAAAATGGTCGCTTGAACTAAACCTAGATCTATGTAATCAGCAAAAAGGTCAAGCTTCGAGCATTGTTCAATTGTTATTCTAGACGCAGGCCTATAGATGCTATAAAGCCTACTATGAGTTGTTGCACTTATCAGATGTAACGGATAAGCCAGTGATAGACCTATAATTTTTTTCAGATACACCTGAGAGAAGTTACATTTCCCTGGCTGGAGGGCTGTCCACAGCTAGTAGAACTAACGTTAGAAGTCAGTCCGCAACTTCACAAGCAGTCGATTAGTGTACAGTTTTCGTGAGCTTGTAACTTCATTTAAAATTGTGAGAATGTCACGTAATATCCCTTACGACTATGCGGTGGTTGGTTGCGGTGGAATAGGCAGCGCTGCAGTGTACTGGTTGGCTAAAAAGGCTGGGAATCGTAAGTCCTTGAATGTTTGGTAACCACATTTTTCCACATGTACCGGTAATGTTATTTCTAGTGTTAACATTATAAGGTAGTTTTACTTTTCGAAATCTTTCAGAGTACTTAAATCCCAATTAAAACATTCATGTAAAAATCTCTTTGCCTTTACGTTTTGGCCCTTTTGGCTTTGATTGCACCTTGCTCTAACAACAACAGCCCAGCCTTTTTTAAGGTCTCTTTCTGTCATGTGTAGAACATGATTTTTGACATGATAAGTAATTGTATATAATTTTTTTGTTGTTGTTAAGGCAACAACGTATTGACTAAATATTGCACTTCAAATTATGTTTGTCACTGTTTGTTATGTTGATAACCTGTTATTCCTGTTACTTATTTGATATCCTCTGTACAAATATTGTGAAAGAAGTAGGCCTAGTCAGACGGCATGCGGAGCACGTCAGAAGGACACACACAAAATCTTTGCGAACCTGTTCGGTATCCCGGAAGGTAATCGTGCTCTGCATACATAGACTTAATGTACAAGAGGTCAAACTTCTGGTTGAGTTCTGCAGAAAGAACGAAATTTCCGAGTGAACATGAAGCAATAAATCTTGGTTTTTTGGAAAGTTGTAAGTTGTTAAAATAAATATAAGAAGTACAGTGTATTTGCGTCCCACTACAAGATAATGTCACTCTTGTAGCTGAGAGAATTCAGCTTCATTACATACGCGATGTAGTCACGCTTTTTGTTGTGAGTTTGCAAGATTTGCCTATGCCCGCTTGTACAGCACTTTGTGACAGCGCTGTGTATAACTACATGTACTGTATGAAAGAAGGAAACAAATGAACCATGGACCATGAACTAACAGTCACATGGTATTCATACTATCTCTCAATTGTATTATGGATTCAGTAGAGTAAAAACATTTGAGGAGTTAGTGTTGGATTTTGGTATTCCCATTGAGGATAGAAGGAAATATGATTCACTATTGAATGCTATTTATGTAGATTGGTTTCTTGATCCTAAAGAGGTAACAGAATACTTGTTTGATTCAATTTTATCATGGTTGGTAAAAGCTTGTAAGGTTCCAAAACATGCTTATGATGTCTTGAGAAGTAAAGAATTTGTGTCTTGTGAAAAGATAGAAAGCAAATGGGAAGAACGGTTAGGTTTGGATGCCAATGACATTGACTGGCCATCAGTCCACAAGAGAAATTTCAAATGTACTACAGAGACCCAGTTAAAGTTGTTTTATTTCAAATTATTTCATAATGTTATTGCAGTGAAGTCTTTATATAAAATTGACAGAAGTGAGTCACCACTGTGCTATTTTTGTGATGAATACCCTAAAAATTTAAAACATATTTTTTGTGAATGTGAAAAGGTCTTACCTTTTAGAAAGAAGCTCACAGACTACATTGACCGTATTATTCATGAAACAACAGTGTATCCTGATGTCAGTTTCATTTTTGGTTTTGATATTGGTGGCAAACATGATATGTGTATTAATTTCTTGTTTTTATGTCTTAAATTCTGTATCATGAGATGCAAGTTTCAAGAAATTGATTTAAATTTTCAAGATTTTATAACCTTTGTCAAAGTAAAACACAAAACAGAGTACTGTATAGCTGAAAAGAATAATAAGTTAGCATTGCATTTCAAGAAGTGGTCCTTTAATTTAGATTAATGCTATATCCCCTACAAATTTGTCTTCATATCCTGGAATCTAGATGCCTTTATGTATTTATTTATTTTTTTGGGATTTATTTATTTACTTATTTATTTATTCTTTATCTTTTTGCTACTGAGAGAATTGTGTTTGTCTTGTGTATTGTCGTCTTGTCATCAGTTGTGTAGATATTTTGTGTAGATATTTTAAGTAGTTGTATGTCATGTGAAGTTTTGCTGTTATTGTATTTCGTTTTACAATAAAAACATAAATACAAAAAACCCCCCAAAACTAACAGTCACATGAATTAGGCTGGTACCGTAACTAGTACAAGTATAATCATGAAATATGTTATTTCATCACTAGCGTTTATGATATTGTCCTGTTTTAGGATAATTCGTCAAAGAAGATTATTGAAAGTAGTAGTACTCGTTTCCATATTATTATAGAAAATCACCCCTAAGCTTGTACACAGATATACTGGTAGCTAAGACAGAAATGTGACTGTTATTTTTAAGAAAAAAGGAGGATAAGGGAAATGATTTTATAATGACAGTGACTGAAGTCCATGCATACTGGTATTTGTTGTATTAGTTTGCAATAGATTGACAATTACTGTATGAAGTTTGAAGCTGATTATCTGTACAAGTATAAATCCCTGTACATAAAATTTCAGCTATTAGAGTGTAAAGCCACTGAAGGCTGAACAATTTTAATTGAAAATGGTCCACAGGGCCAGGGTAGGCAGTTATAGAGGTCACTCAATGAATTGAATTGAATTGAATTTATTTCTTGTCATGTGCAATTAAAAAGGCATAAAAATCATTTTATGGTCTCACATTTGCATTCACAATACAAAAACATATATCATCAACTGATATTTACAAATAACTTCCAACATAACAAACTCTGTTGAGAGCCAGTAGGATGCCAGAACATGTTCTTTAAACAGAGCTAGCACCCCTCTGGCTCCCAATAGACAATTCATAATTAAAGTTTAAATCATTACATGGTAATGTACATGACAATAGGCAATGACATGGAACAAAAACAGTATAAATCACAAAAGCAAAGTTGAAGAATAGAATTACAAATTTGATATATGGCAACCTGCCAATGGAAGAGTGGTGGTGATACATGTAGCAATACTTTGGACATAAAAATAATTGGGTTGGGTCATTTCCCTGTGTTCCAGTGATGCTAATCATCACTCATCAGGAATATAAAAACCTGCCAAACAAAGGATACCATTTTTTTTTTTTTTTTTTTTTTTTTGGGGGGGGGGGGTTAAGTCCCTTCATTTTGAGGAATGTGAGCTATTAATTTTTTCATTATTACCAGTTGGTTTGGATTTTAGTGTCTCTACATGAATGAAATTTCTACTCAAGTTCTTTTTTTTTTATGCACCAGGTGTTCTAGGTTTAGAACAATTCAACCTTGGCCATCATAATGGAGGGTCTCAGGATCATTCAAGGATTATGTAAGTACACCAATCCGAAGGGGACTCTCCTTTCCAGCAGTATAATCCTCAGGTTATTGGTTCTGATGTTCTTTAGTCCATCTGTACCCCTGTTCCTATATATCTCTGCAATACCATCTTCCTAAAATGCTGACCCCATGACCCCTGTGAAAATATTAGAGGAGGAACTACCTCTTATGACTGTCATTCCTTAGTTCATCAGTGTAATTGCAATTGCTTTATAGTCCTGCCATGGCAATTATGTCTCTCGGCAAGACATTTATCTGTGTTTACCACTCTCCACCAGGTCCAATGCATACCCTACTTCCTGGTCTGGTAGGATGAAATTCCTTGAAATGCTAGAGCGCTGTAATGGCAGCAGTGCTAAAGCCAGGGTAATAACAGTAGAGTGCCAGTAGTGTCAGGTGTGACAGACATACAACTATATGAGAACCCACCGTTATCTTTCATAGATAGTGCAAACTCAAAATGAAATCATTTTCAAACTTTGATTTTTTTTCTAGATGATTTTAAATCAGAATGAATTAAGAGAATAGATTCTGAATGAAGTAATGACATAAACCTGGATGAATTGATAAAATGAATGTATAAAGTGAATGTAAATGAACTCATGGACTTCACCTGAAATAATACCTGGAATTGATTTGTATCAATTGATTTCTCAAACTAGAACAAGACATAAATGAATTCTTGAAATGATCAATCTATGCAGAAGACTGGCCTACAACAGCAGTGACTATGTCCAGCTGGCGAGAGGTACATACGAAGCATGGGGAGAGGCTGAGAGAGAGTCGGGTATCCAGCTAGTCTACAAGACTGGTGGGTTAGACATAGCAAAGAAAGGCACAATAGGAGCTCAGGTGATTGAGAACTATGCCCAGGCTATGGATGAACAGGATGTGCCGTAAGTTAATACTGATATTCTTTGCGTTCCACACTAACTTTTCTGATAGGGGGTCCAGATTGAAATTTCAGGGTCTGTTTGCATGCATGGAACCCTACATGAAAATTTTTAGATTGGGGGGGGGGGGTTAGCTTCAGACCAAGTTTTTGAGGGCCCAAGTGTCCTGGGCACCTGCTAGTGTCAAGCCATGATATTAAAATAATGATTATTGATGTTACTATAATTCTTAAAACAATTATTAATGTAAAATAGCACACACTTTTGGCATGCACTCATCAGAGTAAATTGCAATAATGAACAGAAAGCCAAATTCGAAACAATGTAAACGGAAACAAGGGAACAAAATGGGAAAAATATGATGAGCTCTGATTGGCTATCAGGGATTTTGTTCCCTTGTTTCTATATTATTTTGATTTTTGGCTTTCTGTTTTTACATGTGATTTACTCTGATGAGTGCATGCCAAAAAGGTTATGTATGTGTGTGTTCAATGCTATTTTACATTAATAATTGTTAAGAATTATTGTAACAGTAATAATCATTATTTCAATATAATACTATGTGTGTGTCTTCAATGCTATTTTCCGATTTTGCAGTACTGAGCATCTAATGTATTTAATCATTGTTGATTTTGATTACATATTAGCAAAGGATCTTAATCATTTATATTTAACCAACAGCAAAGATGTTTGCTAAAATTCAAAATATTGAAGAACAAAAACGTTGAAGTGAAATTAAGTTACAACAGTTATGTTCTTCACTGGGGTTTAAGAGAATCATCTGTAGTAAAATGCCTTGCCTGAGAACATAGCACCAGGGCAGATCTGACCTCTTGACTCAGAGCTAAACAGTGAGGTATATATTGTTTATCTCTGTCAGATATGAAAGACTTGAAGGAGAAAGAGTGCGTCACAAGTTCCCTCAGTTTGATTCAACTCCGGACTGGACCTGCCTCTACCAGAAAGACTCTGGGCTAGTTGATGCTGCTATGGGCAACGCAGTTCACATACAGCTTGCCCGAAAATATGGTGCCACCATTGTAGAGAATGCTGCAGTAATGAATCTTAAGAGGCGTGGAGATCTGACAGTGGTATGACTTTTAAAACATTTAAGTTCGATCATAAATAGAACAAGATGGTTTAGAATGGTTTCTTTTGATATCTGAAGGGAAATTCTAAAGGGAAATTCTCTGGAAGAGCAGAAAATGCTAAGAATTTATTAGGTAATGTAGGTATGAAAATCTACCATATCTGATTAAGTCCTGTACTTTAATTCAGTAAGGACTGTTTCATGGCTTTGCTCAATCAATGTGTACATTGTATTCCTTTTTGACCAAATAAATGAAGAAAAATCACAGGAGATATCACATGAGATATCACATTTTTAGAACCAAGTGCTTTGTGAGCCCATCAGGAAAAAAAAAAAAAAAAGGATCATTCATGCTTTATTGTCTCGCCCATTGGAGGTGAAGGCGAGACCAAGGGATCCAAATGGCGTCCGTCCGTCCGTCACAAATGTTAAAGTTTACCTGCAAGACTCTCTTATGACGCATAACTTGGCAACCGTTGCTGCAATGGCAACCAAACTTGGATGATAGATGCACTTGGGGTACATTCATGTTTTGGTGCCTTTGGAGGTCACATGGTAAGGTCAAAGATCATTTCAGGTCAAACGTTAAAGTCTGCACGACTCTCTTATGACAGATAACTTTGCAACCGTCCCTCACTTTTCAACCAAACTTGGGTTATAGATGCAGTAAGGGGACCTGCATGTAATGGTGTCGTTGGAGGTCATGTGATAAGGTCAAAGGTCATTTGAGGTCATATGTTAAAGTTTACCTGCAAGACTCTCTTATGACACATAACTCTACACATGTTGCTGCAATAGCAACCAAAATTGAGAAATAGATGCACTTGTTGTACATTCATGTTATGGTGCCTTCAGAGGTCACATGGTGAAGTCAAAGGTCATTTCAGGTCAAATGTTAAAGTTTACCTGCAAGACTCTCTTATGACTTTTACTAACTCTTCCTTTTTAAGAAACTCTGTTCTCTTGATTGTTTTCTCAAAATAATAAGCTCATTATGACACTACATTGTACAAATCATCTAGAGCCCTCAGCTAGACTGCAACCACAAACACATTTTACCTTCACACATGTAAAATATCAATGCAATAATGTTACTCATATCAAAGGGGGTGGGAGTAGGTGCAGGGGAAGCAGGTGAAAGGTAGTAGCATTTCAAGAAACAGCCCTTCTCAAATTTTATGGGATGTTGCATTCTATGGCAGATATTTCACAATGAGCTTTGGATACACTTCTGTTGCATGGCAACGGAGATCGCGATATTTCTAGTTTCACGAGTGGGCAAGACACAATATCGCTGATGGCTTGTTTGAATAATTCTGAACAAATCCAATTCTTTGATGATGAGTATCTCAGAATGGTATTGAAATAGTTTCTTGATACATTTAGAGTAGTTAATTTCATTTCTAAGTTCACAAAGGGTTCATTGTACCTAATTTCATGTAAGAAGGAACTTGTCAATTTCCGGTCAATGTGCTTTTGTTTTCCTTTTCAATGATAGGTTTGCACAAGTCAAGGTGATTTCCTGTGTAGGAAGGTAATAGTGACTGCTGGAGCCTGGATGAATGATGTTCTCTCTTCCATTGGAGTAGAAATACCACTAACTGTCACCCAGGAACAGGTCACTTATTTTGGTACTCCTCATATGAAAGAGTTTACAAAAGATAGGTCAGTATGTGGTCTTCATGGAGTGAAAGATCATTGGATAGATAGATTAATGCATTTTAGATGGATGGATAAATAGATGGGTAGATAGAGGGATGGATAATTTTTTTTCCCAGTATGTAGGTCAAATACATATTTTGGGATTGGATAATCTTTCTGATGCATTTAAGAATATGCGATTGATTTTATTCATCCATATTTTCATATTTCCTGCAGCATGCATGATATTAACCTAAGTTTTGTCAGATGCAAAGCATGCACAATGAATTGAGCATGTTCCAAGTTATTATTAATGGGCATGATTAAATTTGAAGCTAACAGGAATGGTAGATCTTTCAGAGGGTTGTTATATGGTTATTTTGGGTAGATGGATGAATGGATGGATGGATGGATGGAATGATAAATGAATGAATGGATGGATAGATGGATGGCATGTAAGGACATGTTTCTGAGATATGAAAGTATATTGTGGTTGGTTTTGCTGTCTTGTTGGTTGCTGAACCTGTCTTGAAAGGCCTCTTAGGTATTCAAACTTTCCAGGACTCTTAAAAGGCCTTCAGCACTGGGTGATGTTATGATCTACTTCAGATGTTACAGTTGATATAAATGTCATCCTCTGTAGGCATATTATATCAAGGCTTCATCTTTTCAGATAGGGTCATTGAACTCTAATGATATTGGTTTGGTGGCATCAGTGGAATATGAACTCATGCCATCAAAATGACATTATTGAAATTGTGGCAGTAGTAGGACACCCCCCCCCCCCCCCCGACATCAGAATGACTGGAGATTATTTTATTATCATATCTGTCATGACTAGAATCTGCACATTGTTTCGTGTTTTGTGCATACAATTCCCACTGTCCTCATGTAAATGAGCAAGTTTCCATTGTGACGTCCCTAGCCGTGAATGCTATTCATGGGTGACATCACACGCTAAATGAGCATACTGTATTGTGATGTCAAGAATTTGTGCACATCACTTGTCTTGGGTGTGATGATGTCGTAATTTTGATAATTTTGTATTCCAATCATGCAATCACTGCATGCATTTCTTATTTGTTTGAATCAAATAATATGTCTGAACTTTGTGCATTAACTAAAGATGACAGATATAAAAGAAAATACTGCCTCTGTTCAAGTGTGGTTGAACTATGGTGTCTTCAGTGACTAGAATGCGACTATTCTCCTTAGAGGCTATGCCTCCCTGGAAAATAGTCGCATTCATGTCACTTTTGGTACTATAGTTTCCATCAGACCCTCTCAAGGCCGAATATATTGTATACTGATACAGTATATAAGATACAAACCCATGCCTTCTAAATAAATGACTCTTGCCTTGCTGGCAATGGTGGCAGCAGTTTTTACAAACCCATGCATGACATTGAAACACGTGATGACCCTTTCATCACTAACAGGTTGGTAGGAGTAGAATACAACCTATGCCATTGGAATGACTAGTGATTGTAGTGAAGCATTCATATGCCTATACCGTAGTTGACATGTACTTCAACTGTGGCATGTATTGTAGATCTATCATTACATCACCCATTGGAGCTTCAGTAGACATGTTTGGTTTTATTGTTAAATTTTTTTTATTGTGCACTTTTGATTGCATGCTTCTCTAGCCTATACATGCAGCTTGCATCTTAATCTCAGACTGTAGCAGTGCATTGCAGGCATGCTAATGCATATCACCTCCCAATTCTTTGCATCTAGATGTCCAATCTTTATTTACCATACTGGTCGTGGAAGTGAACCTTATGCCCTGCCTCTCCATGGGAACACTGGCTTTAAGATTGGGATCGATGCTGGGGGACCCTCAGTTACACCTAAGACTAGGACCTATGTACCAGACCCCATCAGGGAACAAATAGTGAAAGATTTTGTAGCGGAACTCTGTCCACGGGTGAGAAAGCTATATTCCTCCTTTACGAGCAGCTAAACAAAAAGCTATGAAAATGATACTGAATATTGGGTATAGCTCTGTAGAGGGATAACCCAAACATAAACAACATGTTAAGTGAGTAGTACAGGATATTCAACAGCAGTATAAGAATATGCTTGACCAAGTTTTATGTGATCTAACACTAATCTATCAAGAAAATATAGATGAAATTGCCTGCCCGTGTGAAATCCCAAGTGTGCTCACATGAGCGAAAATGTAAGTTTTACAGTTAAAGAGGTCCTTTGGGTCTGTGCCTCTAGGTGAATATAACTGTGCTCTTGGAACTCACTTGAGTTGTCAGTAACTTATCCTTTGGGGTAGGTTTTCAGCCATAGGTCCCTTGCTTGCCGATCCATTTTTAAGCTTTTTGTTTGCTTTGTAAGACTAATATCAAGCTCAAATAAAGTCCTGCTGCTTATGATATATTTTCTTCAGTGCTGTGTGACTCGAGTATGGACTCGGACTCAAGTCCGGATTTGAGTTCACTTTTTGATGACTCGGACTTGAGTCCAATTTTTCTCACTTGGACTTGGACTTGGACTCGGTCCCAGAAATCATGACTTGTGACTCGGCGCTGAGTCACGCACGAGTCCAAGCAGTAGCGGCCATGCCTGTGTTGCGCCTTTTGTAAAGTATTGACATTCAATACATTTTGTTTGTATTTTGTTGTTTGATGAATTGCTTGATGAATTAAAATACTTATAGGCCTACTGTAATGTACTCCACTACTCTTTATACAGAGTGTTTAACATTCCAAGAAATATATAGAGCTGGAACCAGCAAAATCATCTTGTTATAAAAGCGTTTTGTAATATAATATCTGAACTCTCTATTATGAGGTTCCACTGTAGATGTAATTTGTTTTCATGTTTAGGAAGATGTTCAATGTAATGTGAACAGTGGCATAACTACATGGTGGGCACTGGGGGCACGGGGGGCACGTGCCCCCCCCCCCCCCCCCCATCGGCTGGCCAAAAAAAAAAAAAGAGGGAGAGAGAGAAAAGAAAGGAGAAGGAAAGAGAAAAGAAAGGGGGAAACAAGGAAACAAGGAAAACCAATGCCGATGCTAGTTGTTATTCTTATGAAAGGAATCAGTTTGCAGATTTCGGGCACCGTAATCATATTTCAGGCACACAAAAAAAAAATCTGCTGTATTTTGCTGACGAATCCATGCATAAAACAGAAAAGTTTCGGACAGTGAGCGAGGTACCTAAACGGATTCATATTCAGCACATAGGGGATCGAATAGATCATGTAGATATTTATATTTCGATGACGAAATCACACTTCTACAATGAAAAAGAGTATAATTTTCCTTGCTCGCTGTGCTCACTCGTTAGATAATTGTTTATTTTTTTTTTTTTTTAAAGCAAACAAATTGGGCGAGTGGGATGACCAAATAAATAATTCAGATGTTTCATATGCTTACAGTTTAATTTACTGAGGGGTAAGTGTGTGCTTCTTCATTCGCTTCGCTCTCTCCTAATGGTTAGAGACATGGTAGTTTTGGACAGAAAACAAGAGACCAGGGACGCGCTAAAATAGAGTCATTGGCAGCAAGGTGACTAGATATTTGATTGAAATATGATATAGACTTACAGTGGTCTGATAGTGTATTTTCATAATAAAATAACATGTCTTTTATTGCAATTAAAGTTGTAAGTTTTCGGCTCGCTCGCTTCGCTCACTCGCAAAATTTAAAAACATGGTGGTAGCTAGCAAGATGCATCATTATAACAAAATTTTTAAATGCTTCACGTCCCTAAAGACACCTTGGTTTGAGATTATTGTCGTTATTGTTAACATGATAGAAATAACCACACACACCTGCACAGGGGGCAGGGTGGAGGTTGCCCCCCTGAAATTTTGAATACTTAACATTTTTTTTACTGAAAATTGTCAAAGAAATCCACCAAAAGTATGTACCAGATCCTTCAATTTCAGTTTGAAAAATACAAAAGCGCCCTCATGCACCATCTCGGTCGCTTCGCTCCCTCGCTTTTGGATTTCTTTGAAAATTTTACGCGCCTTGCCCCACCCTCCCGAAAAAATTCTGCATATGGCTATGCTCGGTGCCCCCCCCCCCCAATGAGTTGACCCACTGAATGTGAACTTACTTGTGACTCGGACTCGATTTTTTTTTTTTGACTCGGACTTGTGGACTCGGACTCGGACTCTGAGGTGATGACTCGGACTCGGACTCAGGTTTTACAACTCGGACTCGAACACAGCACTGGTTTTCTTATTCTTCATGTATTGGTGGTTTTTGCATCATTTGCATATTCAGTGTGTTGCTTTGCATATTGCATACACGTTAACCCAATATAACTGCATAACTTTTCTCTCATATAGGCTTCATACAGGGACAACTGGTTCCTTTGGCAGTGGGTTCAGTGGTTTCCACTTTAAGCATCTTATTATTAATTACTTTATTTTAACATTTATAACATCCATTAATCATGTATCAAGTTGGCAACAGGTTTAATGTTGTGATTTATGGGTACCAAAGTACAACCTTGCCCACATTAAAGCCACAAATGCATTGTCTAATTGCACTCTCACCTGCTAATTGGCTCTTTACCATGCTGTCATTTTTTTTCTCTCCATTTATTTATGTTCCATCTGCTTGTCTTCTTTATCACATCTGCAGAGTATACCAGCACAGTAATCTGAATATGAACAAAAAATGTGCATTTTACCCCTTTTTTATATCATATACTCCTGTCAATGTGTGTGCTATAAAATCAAAATTCAAATAAAGTTTGTGGCATTTGTTTACTTCTGTGTGATATGACTATCCAAATACATAAAACTTGTGACTTTGAATTTGATTATTAAAAGCTGTAATATTTTATATAATGATGCAAAATACATTATTTTCTTGTAATGGTTTACATAATGCATGTGCTTTAAAAAGATTCTAATTCTATTTCAAGTAGTTAAGAAATTTTTTTGTTGCCCATTAGATTCCCAGTTTTTAGCTACATTTACTCCAACCACTCTATATTCTGTATACCAATACACGGTACAAGTGGGGTTAAGATTGGAATAGATGCTGCTGGCCCAGTTGTAGGGCCCAACTCTCGGTCTTTCACGCCCGATCCTCAGCGAGAAAGGGAGGTTACTGCCTTTCTTGCTCAACATTGTAAGAGGGTGAGTTTAGGTATCAATTCACTATCCAGCCACATCGCATGATGAACAAATATGAAGTTAAAACAATCATTTTCAATAGTCATATCACCACTTCACTTTATGTCTTTATTGAGCAGAGACATCATAACCCTCATGACCATTTCCATTTGTCATCAGTATTTTCAACTTTGCTGGATGGGTCCATGATGGTCCTGTTCCTTGTGGTCCAGTATCCAGCATCCACATTGAAATGGTTGGTTATACTCGCAGATGTTTTGCTGAAGTTTCAGCCCAAGTTTTCCATCTTTGTCTCATCCTGGCTTCTTTGAAAGGCCATTTTATTTCAGCTAATGATCATAATAACATTTGTTCTTGTATTGGGCATATCATATGTTTTAATGGCTCTATGCACTTCAAAAGGACTTTGGATATCATGACCCAGGCTTTGGCGCATTACAGCGCTCAAGCATTTTAAGGTCTGGTCTGTCTGGTCTCTTTGAATACTTAAACTTTTCATCTTATATTTCTGCTTCTTCATTTACATTCATTCATTAGTACAAATGTTCCTTCATCCCACCAAAGTCCATGAAATATACATGTAATGTCCACATATGATTTCCTGTATACCTATATCATTCCCATATACTTGTAGATGTTTTATTTCTCCATTGTTGTGTTAGTTTGTGTTTTTCCTCTTTTCAGCTAGCCAACTTTTAGTGCATTGCTGAAAAATTGTATCTGTTATGCTAAATGAGTATATTGACAGTGTTTCTGCCCGTGCTTGCTTAAAAAAAAGAAAGAAAGAAAAAAGCTTGAATAACTTTTGATTGATTTATTAACCAAATGATGTTTGTGAACTAAAATGTGATAAAACCAAGTAGAGATTGTTATCACTTCCTTTAAAAAACAGAGATTAAATTTTTAAAAAGCAAAAAAACCCTAGAATATATTTCATTAAATCTATATTGATTTCTAAACCAAATGATGTTTTTTAAACCAAGTTTCATTATAAAAGCATCAATTAAGTGATTTACATGTATCATACTAGTTCTTTCAATTCTTCAAATACTACAGTGTATTAGAATGTGGTGATATTTTTTCCTGCATTATTTACACCAAAAGTGATAACAAATTCAAGTATTTTCATATCCATCTGAAAACTGAAAATTTTCATGATACACAGATTTGCAGTTGTTAGCTACTATTTCTTCAAGCACTCCATATACTGTGTACCAATACATGGCAGTACCGGAGTTAAGCTTGGAATAGATGCTGCTGGCCCAGTTGTAGGGCCCAACTCTAGATCTTTCCTTCCCGATCCTCAGCGAGAAAGGGAAGTTGCTACCTTTCTTGCACAACACTGCAAGAGGGTGAGTTAAGACAAGTAGGGGTTTTAATTTTCCAGCCAAAACTTGATAGAGATGCAAATAATGAAAACTAGAATTGTAATTCATCACCGGAGACAAATTAGGTGGTCTGTCTTTCAAAGGATTTTGAGTGACGTTTTTTACATGTTGGTATGTTGACTTAAGGTCATTCTAACATAAGAGCTGATTACAAGTATTTTGGGGACTGTAAAAGTACAATTTTTGCACATGACTGAACTTGTCCTTTTGAAATCTAATGGTGATAATGTATGTGGCAACAAGTTTTGGCACACAAATGACATAGCATTGACATGACTTTATTAATATTTTGTTTCAGCAATCAGCATTATAGACTATGCTGCTTTGGAGATATAGACATATCATCAGAACGATGTTTTGATGCTAACATCATTTATTTTTGTAGGATTAATTTCCAGTATTGAGAACCATGACTGTACCAAGTTTCAAGTTGCTAAATTGTCCAGTTTTTAAGATATCATTGAAAACATGTTTGATGCACCACTGATGGAATGTCAGCATGGTGTCATTACTCCTGGGGCTGACTGTGACTGTTTGGGACTCTAACAAAGTTTCATGTTACATGTAATTGACTGTGTCATTCTAGAGATATAGACATACTGTTGGAACAACTTTTTTGATGCTCTGCTGACTCAACATTGACGTGACATCATTCATATTCATAGGATTGACAGTGACTGTACTGTATTGAGTTTCAACTTGATTTAATGTCCCGTTTGGGAGATATAGACCTATTGTCAGAATTAGGTTTGTTGACGCAATATAGACACAACGTTGTTCCCTTCACACATTTTAAACTTCAAATAATGGGCCATCAATATTTCAGTGTGAAGATATGACCAGGAGTTGATTTTTCACAAAATGACACCTTGTTGACATCACGATGACCTGATGACCTTGAAGAGTTGTCTGGAACTTGCCCTTATTCAGTCTGATAACTGACCTGAATTTGAGGACAACTGATGGTCCTGATTTTGTGCAATCACATGCACAAAAAAATGGGGGGGGGGGGATGAAAAATAAAAAAAGAAACAAATAATATTCTGACGAAATAAAGATGTGCTATGTCACAGACGACAGACCAACAGACCACCTAATTATTGTTTGCAGGAAGTCGTTGATGCTGTTAAGTTGATATGATTGTTAAGAAAGCTAGTACACATACCTTCAACATCGGGACCTGTTAAGCATCAATTACCTGTTGTTTGAGCTCCATTTCACAGACTTTGCTTTTCGTCCAATTTACCACCTCGTTCTAAGATAACAGTGCTTTTTTCTGTGGGCTGAATATTCTGAATATTTTTATTTCAATATATACAATGTAAGTTTTCAACATTTTTGTGTTCCAGTACCTTTATATGAAGAGTTGATTGCAAAAACTGATATAGGCCACATTTTGCATTTTTAAAGTAACACCACTATTATGAGAAACCAAAAAATGCCTTCCATTTTAGACCTCAATCATTACATATCTAGGAAAAATCATTGGAATTGTGATCTAAAGTTTCATATATTTTCTTGTTATTTCCTTTATATTTAAGCAACATCAATTGCAAATATCTTAGATTTACAAAAAAGGGATATATCACTTTTTGAAATCAAAATCTTCATATGTTTTTTTTATGCATGTACTTTAAAAGATATCCCATTTGCTTATATCAACTTAAATTTCCATACTTTTCAACAAAGAGCATACCATTGATGTGTTTCCCTATCATTTACCTGATACTTCAACAAACATCATGCCATGTCAAAATTGATTTGATAAAAACCATTATGTGCCTGCTTTTTGTATCTGGAACAGCTTGTGATATATTGTGTTTCACCCACAAAATTAATTATCCATTTTTCATGATATTTAAATAATCTGCTTCTTTCATATCAGTGACCTACATGTATAACCTAACCTATGATCTAAAACCCTATGCAACGTAGACCCTAACCTTGTATCTTTGCCGAAATACTGCTCGGAGCAATTTTTGCTGTTCAAAATTCACCATGACCTCTAACATTACTTTGAGATGTGTATTGATTTATGTTAAGATTTCTCATAGCCCTTAAAAGCCCTGCTTTAAATTTTGTTCTACCTTTCAAATTCCTAAGCTTTGATTTTTGACGTACCTGTACCAGGTAGCATACACATCTTATGGTGTTTCCAAGGCCAAATATGAGCCTTATAATTCTGTACTAAAACTCAATGATCTTAGGGTTTCTTTGATGATTCTATAAAGACCATAACACACTGTTAACTTGGTCTTGAATCTTGGTTACCTCATGTCCAAGACCATTCTGTAGTATCCATGGAATCATACGACACCATGAGAGCTTGGCATACATTGAACCATGTTATGTCATGTCGTTGAGTTACATGACCTTTCATAAATGATTTGATTTGATTTGATTTGATTAAATGATGGGTCTTAAATTCCCTAAAGTGGGGTGTAACATTTATGAAATATACCCCTCCTATGAAGTGTAGGGTTCAAGATGTGAATATTCATAGGTTTGCTCTAGTGTCCAGTAAACTGGACCGGACATTTCGTAGATTGGAGAGGTAAATTTCACAAATGTTACACCCTACCTTTCAAGAATTTAAGGCCCCTCTTTCTTGAAAGCTTGTGAAATGCAACAATGTGACAAAACATCATCATCCAAAGGTTTGAGGTAAGCCAAGAACTTAGACTATCTTCTGTTTTTACTTTTGATTGCTGATTTAACTCTACAGGCCCTCAGTCCAATACCTTCCTGCAAGACTACATTGTACTGACTTGGTTTCGAACCTGGATTACCCCTTTTCCAAGATCATCTATCCAAGGAGAGGTATCATCACACCCTTATAGTTTTATTCTATATTTATGATGATTGCATTGCAGTTCATTATGAAATAATATATGTTTATTCAAATGATGATTTCATTCAGGCCCTAGGTCCAATCCTCTACTCCAAGACCTGTCTGTATGCCATGACACCAGACAGGAACTTTGTGATTGACAACTGCAGGAAGGTGGGCCACCCCAATGTCATCTTCTGTTGTGGAGCTGGGCATGCTTACAAGTAAGTATTTTGTTGTTGGTGATTGAAGATCTACTGCAGGCTTTGTCTTAATCCTATATTAACTTGGGGGGGGGGGGGGGGGAGGGGTCAATTTTTTTTGCTTATGTGTAAAGGCCAGTGCACAAAACTTCTGATCTGAATATGACCTCACTTTCAGGAATTTTTTCTACAGGATAAGATATAATGATGTAAGGAAGCAAAAGTCTTTCCACTTGTAGTTTCATCAGTTGTGAAATTGATTCTTGAACCTAGGAGAATCAGAAGAGTCAAGGTAAAAAATTACAATTTGGACGAAATCAGAGCTTGTGGTATTTGCTGTAATGAACTAAAATAAATTGTTTCTTTGTTAATTTGCCCTTGGAAACAGGTTTGCTGCCATTCTTGGGAGGATCTTGAGTCAGCTAGCTATAGATGGGAAATCTACCTTCAATATAGCTCCTTTCAACATGGACAGAGAAGCTATCACGGACCCAAACTTCCCTAAGTGTTTCCAGCTAGGACTGCCAGAAGAAGAGGCATCTAAACTTAATGCAAAGCTCTAATTCCTGTATCTTATTATAAATAGCAATGTGATGAGCTGCCAGAAGAAGCAATCAAACCTTCTCAGATGCTGTAAAGTAATACCTTTTTATACTCCTTAGATCAATATGAAATGATTTCCAGAAAAAGCAATCAAATCTTCTGCACACTCTAAAATATACTCTTTATCTCTCAGTTATTAAGAACTATAACAAATCAATACTGTATGGCTGCCAAAAGAAGCAGTACCTGAAAGTATTGCTCTGAAATTCCTCTTCAGTCTCTCTTCAATTGTTAAGGGCCTAATCGCTGAAGAAGTCTGAAAAATTTCTTCAAAGCTATAAACATTCCATCTGTCTTGTGATTCAATATTTGAACTAAACAACTTTTGAATCACATGGCCACCATCTGAGGCAAATGGCCACCGGGAGAATTCTTAACTATTTTTTCAAAGCTGAAGATCTGCAACATATCTCTCTATTTCAAAATGCAAGATGGCCCTCTGTAAATGATGAGATAATAAGAGGTGCCTGCCTGAAGAAGTAACAAAGTGCTCTTGAGAGCTATAAAGCATGCTCATAATTAGACATTTCATATTCGAGAGGTACATTTATAATAAACAGTGACAGCTGGAAGATGTGATGAAAGCTCAAATGCTGCAAAGTATTCTACTTACCTTTTGAGTCACCATTATGAATCAAAGAGATTTATCAGTATTAAAAGGATGGATATTTGAAGATAATTTTTTTATCAAAACCAAGGGAATTTTGATTTACTTCTGTCTTGAAATTTGAGGTTGATTAGGGGGGGGGGGGGATTTGTCAAAACTTCTAGAATAGAGGCTTTGTTTTTAACTAATGAATGGATGATAGTATTTCATGTAATATTTACTGTTACTGCAAATTCATAAAGCAAACTATAAAATGATACAGCTTCTATATGTACCTGTATGTGACAGAATATAGTAAAAGCATTCCATTTGTTATGAAAAAAAAATACAAGAGAAAATTTAACAAAGTAATATTTTATCATGTATTTTATTACAAGGTCATAAGTTTTAAAATATTGTCTTTTTAAATCGGTACAAGTCTGTAAAAAAATAGACTTGTATGATGCGATGAAATTGTGATATATTGTTATAATGGATTGGCTGAAGCTGGAATAGGTTGGTTGAGGAATTATGGAAATTTATGATTAAAGTGAAGTTCCCTTCCATCCACCGGCGTAAATCCACTTTGAGGAGTGGGGGGGGGGGGGGGGGATGATCGACTGTTTTGCCGATTTTTTTTTTTCTGTTGAACTCACACTTACGTATAAACACACGCCCTCACCCACCTGCACAGACCCCCCTTACACACATTTTAATTTTTATCTTGCAAGCGAGCCAAAAATTATCACTTTTCTGGTTTTCAATCGCATTTTCAAATAGAAATTCTAAAATATTATGAGCATGCGAAGCGAGTGAGCCAAAAATCACCACTTTTCCAGTTTTCAATCGCATTTTCAAATGAAAATTTTAAAATATGATGAGCGAGCAAAGCGAGCGAGCGAGCCAAAAATAAGCGCTTTTCTGGTTTTCAATTGCATTTTCAAATAGAAATTCTAAAATATGATGGTTGTTTATGACAGATTATTAAAAATTTGACTAACTGATTAATTCAAATATCATTTCTTCCTTAAAAAGTGGGGGGATATTTGTACATGCCATCCCCCCCTCTCAAAAAAGTGGGGGGGATATATCCCCCCCATCCCCCCGGGATTTACGCCAATGCTTCCATCAGTTACTTAGTCAAGGAAATATAGTGATATTTTGATTGAAAATTTAATCTATTGAAAATTAATATACTTTATTACATTTTCTATAGGATTTTGAAAGATTTTGTTTTTTTACATTAATTTTCAAACAGTTTTCATATGAAGATTTTAAATTTGTGTTTGTAATAAGAATGAAAAATGCAATCACCAACTGTGGGTGATTTATGACACATGCTAAATAGCATTATGTAGTTGAGGCATGTATGTTTTTCCACTTCATTTAAATGATTCATAAAGTTTAGGTTTATGTTTTTGGTTTTTCTCTCTAAAACAGCAAATTATCCTGTTCATATATTAACCTTTCTAAAGTTAGGAACTATATGTACGTACTCATTTTGTAATTGCGAAAAATATATATATTGTTAAGACATACAAGATTATATTAGAGTAGTTCTCTATTCCATCTTTGTTCTGCAATTCATGCCATTGAATTAGAAAATATAATGATTTTTTTTTTTTTCAAATTGACCCTTCCTGTTTTCTGATCTTGGAGAAGATCGCTTTTGATGAACAGTCTTCAGAGATGGCTGTAAAAAAAAAAAGGAGTGGGAGCCTTAGGGACAAAGCTATAAACCTTGGGGATAGGGTTGATAGACAGGAAGAGATGGGAGATGATTGCTGAAATCTGCATTGTATACCAATAGAGAGGGAGAGAGGTATATAGACTGGGATGAAGGGGGGGGGGTAAAGGAGAGTGGAGAGGGAGAAAGTATGGAGAGAGGAAGGGGGAGAGAGAAAGGGTGTGGGAGGGAGGAGAGATCAGAAAGTAGGGGAGTTTATGAAAGAGGCAGTAATGAATAACGACAGAAGCAGAGGGAGGAGAGGGTAAATGTTCATATTTAGTTTACTTGCAAGTCCAAATAAGAATCCATGCATCTTTTGCTATGGATAGCTGGGCCTTATGGGTATGTTTCCCCTTCACAACCTCCCCCCCCCCCTTCATGATCCAATCCCTTGAATGAAATTAATACGTGTATGTTAGATTGTAGAGGTTGATGAATAATTCAAAAGATTTAAAGGTAAAATGGGACCAAATGAAGAAAGTAATCTAACCCAGGACGAAAATCCAATTGAATCCCCCCCCCCCCCCATCGGAGATCCCCATTGAATACCAATTGGCAATTGGGAGTACATGGAAAGTGAAACAATGGGTCCCCATTGAAATTGACCCATTAAAAACCAATGGGGACCTATTGCCAATTGGTTTTAATGGGGCAATGGGCATTTGTTTTTACAGACATATATCTGGGACAATTGGTTTTTAATGGGTCGATTTGAATGGGTTAATGGGGACCAATTGCCAATAGGGACCAAATGGTTTTTAATGGGTTGATTTCAATGGGTTAATGGGGACCCAAATTGTTTCACTTTCCATGTACTCCCAATTGCTAATTGGTATTCCATGGGGGCAATGGGGACCTATTTGTTTCGATGGGTCAATCAATTTGTATTTCAATTGGTATTCAATGGGTCAATTGGTCCAACTGAAACCAATTGAAGTCCCTAAATCATTCAATCTGATTTCTTGTATAGCATGATCAGTGTATTGAGCGAAAAATTGTAGTTAGTAAATCAATCTTTCTGTTGTTTGAAATATGATTTGCAAAATCATTCATTTTTTGGTGAAATATTTTACAAACATTATTTAGAATGAATATACAAACAAAGAAATATTACTGCATTTGTATTCTATTATATGTGTTGAATTTTCAATAAGAAATAGCAAATATGCAAATGAGGTAAAACCAGGCACGTGATCCCCATTAAAACTAATTTTTTATTGGTCCCAATTGGTCCCCATTAAAACCAATTGGTCCAAATTGTTCCCCATTGAAACCAACTGGTCCAAATTGTTCCCCATTGAAACCAATTGGCCCAATTGTTTGAATTGAACCAATTGACAGTTGGTCCAAATTGGACCAAATGAAATCAACTGTCCCATTGCAATCCCATTGGACCAATTGGGACTGACTGACCCCATGGCTGGTAGAAATTTAGGACGTCAACTGAATTCTAATGTTTACCAATTGGAACCCATTAAGACCCATTGGTACAAATTGAACCCAATTGAAGACCAATTGAAATTCAATGGTTATTCAATTGGTTTTTTGTCTTGGGAAAGAATGCTAGAAGAAAGTATGGTAAATGTAAGGATCAGAGAAAGTTTAAAACAGACATATGAAAGCTGGGGTGAAGATCCAACTTCACGATTAGGGTTTAGCCATTACAATAACTGATTCAATACTACAGCAGAGGACACAAGAGCTAATTCCCAAACAGTGGGGTTAAACATGAGGAGAAAAAAATTTCTTGTTTCATTTACTGGAAGCTATCCGGGAAGCTATATTATTCCTGTACTGTAGACGTATCTCCCCCGCCCCCCCCCCCCCCCCACGCTCCCGTGAAATACAAAGCATCCACCACCCATATAGCACCTGTAGCCTAAGTACCACGCAAGTGAGGTGATTATTTTTATAACGATATGAGAAAGAGCAAAATTGTGCCGATATTTTACCAACAAACAAAGAGAAAAGTAATACTTAGATACAAATACTATTTTAAAAATCGTGGTATTCCTTTTATACAAAGGAAATTCATTTCTTAAAAAGAATTAATCCACAAAAGACTGGACTACCACTATCCTAAGCGATTCGTTCGGCAAGATTTTTTTAGACAACAAACTTCTCTCGATCTCTAATAACAAACAGTTACTAGTAGTGCAGGAAGCTCGGAACTCGATAAAGCGAGAGTTCGATATCTTGCATAGCGAATTGCTAATACGACATTATTTTGATGAGGTGAGTGGGAAAATCAAAAGAAACTAGCTTCCACAGATTTTGAAGGAAATCACAAGTTAGGTAAAATTGACTTGCATGGAAATGGCATGGTTAAACTCATTCACTGGCGTGAGTACTACAGACTACAGTGCCAGTACACTGCACCAGACAGGCAGTGGCAGTGCACAGACGGGTGCATAGCGCGGTAAGTTAAACCTAGTAAAAACTGTTGTTAGAGCTGGAGTAGGCCTGACATCGACACTGTCCAAACTTCGCCGATGTCCACATTTCTTGCACAGGGCAGAGACGTCAAGGTCAACGACCAGTAATGCGTGAGGTTTTAGTACTGTCAGACTGTTAGGCAGGCAATGCATGAGATCGCCAGGCCTGTGTAGTCAACTAGAGTCTCGGGCTATACTGGGGGTCGGGTGTCCGGGCACGTAACAAAAATAAAGCCTTCTTTTTGTTCTTTGAATTAAACAAAAACTATGGATTGAATAGTGCTAATCATCATCAATTTTTCTTCTCTATATTATTGTCTAACACTTGTGTTAAAAAAATTAAGAAATATTGCTTGTAAATTGTTTCAAATGGCTGTTTAAAATCGACTGTCCAGATACACAACCTGTCTGGACACCCAACAACTGGGTATACATATATGGCACCCGTAGGTCAAAACGGCGTTTTGAATAGCGAAACTAACTGCTGACGCAAACGCGAAATTTATTGACTTAGATCTTCAATAATAGAGAAGAAAAGTTTTGATTTTACTTACCAGGAATGTTCCTGAGGCTCTCAATTTTCCCCTTTCTGCTTCATATCTGATGAATGAACTGAAAATGGTGAATTTCAAGAAGAAAACTGACGTTTATCAGACTCGTAGGTCGACAGCATTCCATCGAGTAACCAATAGAAAAGCATGTTATGTAGTTTCGGTACAGAATTGTCACTTTTGTGGGACAAGGTCAATTCATTATGACCGTGTACACAGGATGAGTGCATTTATGGGGATAGGCTGTGATGTAGGCATGAGAAAGAGATTTTTGGGATGAGCAAGGACCTCCCATGCGGGAGTCTCATGCCTAATGCGTGAGATTTGGCATGTCTGACAGGGTAATAACTTTTAAATACATGTAGCACAGGGCATATCTAAAATACCAGAACAGATTTTTAATATCAAATAGCACCAATGGCAATGGACAGAGAGAGGAGCCTGAAATTAGGCTTAGGCCACTCGTCTAGTGCGCGGTTATACTAACCTTGCACAACAGATGTGCTGTAACATGCAAATTGCTGACAATAGGAAAGTAGTGTTCTCTGTACCTACCAATTTATTGGGACAGAGGAGCAAGAGCTGTGCCACCAGTGATCGGAAAAATATTTTTCAATTATTCACTTACCCAGTAAGATAAAATTACATCCACTTGGAGGAATGTAATGAAAGTATATTTTATTATCCTAGGTGTAAAAAAGCAAATATTTTACATGAATTTGTTAACCCATTCGTGACAGGAATTATCTAAAGCCTAATTTGATCAGCTTTTATTCTTCAAATTGGCAACACCAACATTTTTCATTTTATTGCTACATTTTTCTTATAAAACGTCATGTATCTGAAATGAATATAAATTGACGGAAATTATGATGAGAAGTCAAAAAGTTGCCAATTTGCAGGGGAAAACAGTGATTTTAAACTTTCTATCGCATTGCCAATTTAAGGATTTTAATGCTTATTTTCCTTTAAAAAAATTTCAGCATCAAACAGCGAATAGTGACGCAACCAAAATTGGCACAGTTTGTGTAGAATTTTTTGCTCTTTCTGCTCATGTATTTGGTATGATTTTTAGGGCTTTGCATCAAAAGATATTAGGCCAAACCACATAATGTGGACCTCTGTCACGAATGGGTTAATTATTTAAGGGTTTCAATCTTCAATTATAGAGGGCAGCATGTTGCATACATGTACATTTGCACAGCTTAGCATACCAATGTAGCCCTATGTGGGCTTAGGCATGTTATTGTTACATGTAGAACGATAATATCTTTGAAAATTTGAGTTTGAAATTGGGGAAGAAATTGTGAAAATATTTAAATGTTAGTGTTCCTTCCGAAAAAACTGAATTTATATACTGACAGGGGTCTAGATAAGAAATATTTTGAGGGAAATTGTCATAGAACTTAGAAAAAATGATACCATTCCATTGATGTTATGTTTTGCATTGCTAGTGATGCAATTTTCTCACCATTGATGGATCTCTATTTTGGATAAATCATTTGTTAACTGGCGTGAGCGAAGTTTAGACTTTTGTTTTTATGATGGGGGGGGGGGGGGGAGGGATCTAAAATTATGCCCTTTGTTTCAGTGGTTAAAAAGTCACAAAATTCATTGGTTTTTTAAAAATGTATTTTATATGTTTTGGTGACATATTCTAAAGTTACTTTGTTGTGATTTTTGTGACAGACAAAGTTCAATAAAGCATATATTTTAAAGTCTATATCAATGCCAATGTCAAATTTTGTTTTGGAAAATAAAGGCCAAGGGTCCTAAACCTACGCATATCTTGATTTTGAAACTGACTGATGTGAATTCACCCAGAATTCTATCACAAGCAATAAAAGAAAATTACTGATTCTTTTTGGCAAACCTTGATGACATTCTTGTTGCTCAGTGACAGCAGAAATTTGGCGTATTGAACGGATTGTTGCATGTATTTGCAGGGTGCATAACTTTTATCAGTAATTCAAGGCTCGACATTAGCGGTGGCCCGGTGGCCAAAATTGGCTCCCGGGGCCACCATTTTTCAAAAATTGATAAGTTTTGGTGGTCCGAATCGGGCAACCAGAAAATTTTAAGTTAACGCGACTTACGTGCGTGATAATTGTACACATTTTTAGTTCCTTCCGCGATTCAAATTGCAAGTCAGTTTGTTCGCAGTTCATCAGCGACGACGCAGTTTAAGTTAGCGCAGGGCTCCACACTAACATTTTTTCCGGTTTTTACTGTGTAATTCCTATTGAAAAATGTGTGGCTTCGCTGAGAATATTCTTAATTTTGTCAAGTTCGTCAAAGACACATTTCACGTTTCAATTTAGTCTACACGAATGTTAACATTTCCATTGACTAAAAGTTACTCAGCAACATAACTTCAACTTAAGAATTATCCCCAAAAAGGGTAATTATATGGCTAAAATCACGAATTATTTTTACATGTCAAAAGTTTGAAGGTATGGGGGTATCAATTTATTACGCTAAAATGCCTAGAATTCACCTCAGATTGTCATTTTTGATCATCACTTACGATCTACGAACTGAGTTTCTAGTCTGACCAAATCGCTTGTTCGTTAGTGCCCTTCTTACTGCATTTTGTTGTGAGAATGAAATCATTTGTCCTGTCCTCACAGAAAGAGGTAGGAGGGAATGATTTGGAATTATATCAACTATACAAGCGTTACCGTTCTTTTAAGTTTTAACCTGCTTTTATATCGTTGTGTTTTAAAATATTTTGTTGGTTGGGGTTATTCCACAGGTTGCTAGCCGTCGATTAACCGTCAAATATAAATTTCTGAATACCAACAATGGGTTTTTAAAAGGGGCCATGTCTATTTTTCAATACACTCATGATTATGATAAATGACAAAGTCACTACACCGCTCATGCATCCACATTACGTACGACAATAGGCATTGTCTAGGCGAGCTACCATCCCTGTCAAACATGCTGTTTCACACACACGTGTACACACACAACATGCTTATCTACCCACAAGGGCTAATGCTACACATCAACGGATAAGACGGAAGACAGTGCGTCCTCATTTCCTCACCGCTGAGCATTTTAATCTTTTGGGGGAATAAAATTTTAGGCACCCGGCTGGGTGCCCGTATTTCTTCCATTTTCATTTATTCTAACAATGTTTTATTATTATTATCAAATTTCTTATGTTTTTCTTTGTTTTTTTTCGGGCCACCAAATTTCATTCACGGTCCACCAAAAAAAAAAATATGATGATTTTGGTGGCAAAAGTTAGAGTGGAGCCTTGCATTAGAATTCCAGGTGCCTTGGTATCATGCATAGTGATGATGCACGCTTATTGTTGCAGCAATAAGCACTGATACATTATGCAATGAAACTCTGATGCCCAACATCTGGGCCCGTATTCAATAAACTTCTAAGAATATTTTTTAAGTCTAAGAATTTTTCTAAGAATTTGTCTAACTTCAGAAATTTGCCTTAATCGTATTCAGAAGACTTAAAGCAATTTTTCTTTATTTTTTTTTTCTTTTCCTCCTCCAAGGAACTTTATTTCAATATATCCTTTAACAACATTTCATGAAGTCTAAAGTCAATATTTACAAAATTAGTCAAATGATGAGAGAAAAAAAAAATCAAACAATTTAGACATGAGATAGAAGAAATGGGAAGAAGGAACTAGAACAGAAACATCTCAAGATTTCTTAATACATCTTTCTGGTTTTTGTATCTCCTCTTGATATAAAACACGAAATCATTTTTAAATACCATCCAAATTGACTGACTATTAAATAATTTACTTCAAAACTGAGTTAACATGTACACCTTATAAATTGCAAACTGAGCATAAATGAATAATAAATTAATCAGAATGAATTAAGATTTGCTGATGTTAATACCAATCATTATGAGTTTTTCTTCCAGATAAATATCTTTTTGAAACCAATTCAATACTAATTTGTGGATTCTTTTCCAAAAATCTGTGATTTGACGACATTTAAACAAAATATGAATAGATGATTCAGGTTCGTTACAAAATGAGCAAATCATATTAGAAGAAATCTTCCACTTATAAAGATTATCTTTGAAGGGCAAAATATTATGAAGTAATTTGAAATTAAATTGTCTTACTTTATTATCTTTGATCTTTTTCAGTTTAAAATCTAATAAATGTCTCCAGTCATAATCTATTGGTAGTTTTTCTTCCCATAACAATGAAACGGGAGGATTTTCTTGTTTTGATTCATTCAAGAGTAAATAAAAATGTTTTTCTTTCATGTAGCTTATGTTAATCAAGTCACCATTTGATATCTCAAACATTTCTTGTAGGTTTTCCATTTCATCTGGGGTGTGGTTTGTATTTACAATTTTGTCTACCCATACTTTTGGAAACGCCTTCTTTAACTTGGAGAATTTGAAGTTAATCAACAAAGAATTTGTACCCAATTGTTCATATAATGAATTACAAGATATCCATTGTCCGCTTTCAAATAGGTCACTGACTTTGTGGATTCCAATTACATTCCATTCTCTAAAGAATAAGACATGTTTAATATTGCTATTATACCACAAAATTTGATTACGTACATGTATGTCTTTCACGTTTAGAAAGTGAACATATCTCAATTCACACCAGTACACAAGGAAGTTGACATAAAATTCAGGTAACTTAAACAATTTAGTACAGAGGCGCAATAGAAAAATGACAAATTTTGCGGAGGAGGGGTGTATGAATATTATGGTTCCTAGTCATACAGCTGAGCCCTGGCTGAACCATTGTGACGTATTTTGTGTTGAGTTAATGATTAATCAATTAGACAGACAGAATACGCGCTTATATCTTGTCTCCAAAATGCCTCATTCGGGTAATAATTGCACATGTTGCATGGATCCTGTACTAAACTACTGTTACCAGTATGAGTAATACAGCAAATGGACTGGAACCATTTAGCTCTAGCTCTGTTTGGTGTGGAGAAAATTAGAGATCAAGATATTTAAGGATTATACATCTTTTTGTCGGCAAGCTGGTTATCGGAAAGATTTTCTTTCTTTTGTCCCCCAATCCGTGTTTTTGATGTCATATTGAAAAGTGAAATTTCCATAGGGAAATTTTTAAGTATCAAAGTAATTTCTCTTATCTTTATAATTGTTTTTATTTATGTTGTATTTATTCACTAATGAAAAAGCTTGATTGAATTTTGTTATCTATTTGATTCGAAGCTCCATTTGAGGAATGTAAGGGTCATACATTACTATCTCTACAGCTACAGCTCTATTAATTCTTTTTTTAAAAGTATTAACTTTTTCTTTACCCCAAAACCTACTCATTTTGAAGCAATGTTTTGAAAAATTATTGCGATTGCTACATTTATTACACTTTTTATTTTGGTGCTCTCATGTTTGAACAGATCACTGCAGTGTAATTCATTATACATGACTTGTATGAAATGAATAATCCAACTTTGGTTGCTCTTCATGAAAAGTGATGTAACATATTTCTGATAATAAATCATAATTAAATTTACTTGAAAAAAAATTGATATTTTAGCACTAACATGATACCATAGAATAAGAATATGATGTGAAATGCATTCATTGAGCTTTGCTACATGGTATTGCTAACGTTCCAGAGACTCCAACCCCAAGCACCTCTTAAGCGGGAGATTCTCCTGCTGAGACCCCTAGCAAACAGAGACTCTGATCAATGTACGCGTAGCCCACATCACCAGTGCAAAGCATGAAATTCCTTGTGGCCGGAGGCCACTTTTAGGGTTATAGAAGCTCTCTGGTACTATCTTAGGCTTTTTTTTTATCATAATGACAACGCTAAATGAGGTAAAATCCAGTGATTCAGATTCGTTTTTTTTTTTTCAAAAAGATGGTTGGGTGGGAGAAGGAGAAACACAGCTAGGGTGGGAGAAATTCAAACTCAAGCGGGAGAGCAGGAGATTTTGTGAAAATGGACTCAAAGCAGGAGATCTCTCACCGAAAACGGGAGAGTTGAAGTCTCTGACATTCATCTTCATGTTACTCTAAAGTTAGGAACTTACATGTAATCTTCGAATACTTCAAAACTCTGCAATTGCAGTCTTTAGTCTTGATTTATTTTATCATTTTTGCTGATGAAAATAACCGATGGAGGAAATAGGTGTTATTAAAGGACTCTTCATATAAGTACTCCAACAACTTAAGTCCCATCTCAGGGACATTACTTGTAGTGTGCTATATATTGAACCCATAAAATTGACTTTGCCTTGCATAGTGCCTCTAGTTTCACTCTCATAACCTGCTTAATTCCATCATCAAATTTTGATTGTTTTCATCATAAATATTTACAGGGTCCAGTAGGTTGAATGTCTAAGAAGGTAATTGGCAGTTGTTCAAGTTGAAGCATGAAGCCATTATTGACTGGTGTATGCTAGGTGAGTGGAGGGAATAAGGAAATGAGTAATATGAATGTAGTTTATATGTACCAATTCTGCTACATGTATATTCAACAAGTGTATTATGTGATTATTGAGAATTTTAGTTTTCAGGGAGGAATTGTACAATATGCAGTTCATGGCTAATTTCTACATGTATAGGGAACTGATATGATAGCATGGTCATGACCTTGCACTACCAATGTAAATAATTTTGTTGTGATGCTTTTCTCTCAGGCAGCAATATCCTCAAAATTAGAAAGGTTCTAATCTGATAAGGCCACTTTTTCGGCATATGAAATTTGGATTCAATGTATTTTTCACAGAAATTAATCAGTCAGTATGCAAACTATACCCTGTAAAATGATATTTATCGATTTACATACGAAAGCAAATACAAAGAGAATGATTTAGTTGTTCAGTGATTTGTTTGTTTTATTGAATTTCAAAATTCATTTTAAATAGTAGAGGGGCCTTAAGTAAAGCATGGCTTGTTGTGGGTAAGCCCAGTGAATAAACAATTTCAGACAGGAAAGAAAATTAGTGTGAAAGGGGTGGGGGGGAGGGAGGAATTAGAGAAAGAAAGGGAAAAGAAGGTATGGGAAGAGAGACATGGAAAGTGGAAATAACAAACATTACAAGACAAACCTTAAAGTGCCACAAGAACAGGATCACATGTATACTAAACAAGTCAATAAAGGTTGAAAAGAATAATTGTGAGGGATCTGCAGTTTTCCCCCATATTTCACTTTCACTGGTAATTATGAAACTAAGCAGTAAACAGAAGTGACCCATACATTTCCTTTATCCCTTTAGAAGTAACTGTACACTGAATGAAAGTCTCAGTTAATGCAAATAAGAAATTAATGACAGGAAACAGCAGCAATGAGCATATTGGAATTCAAAACTAAGATGCATTATTTCTCAGAAAACACTCGCGTCATAGCCTACCATGTACAACACCCTTTTATAACATTTTTGCAGAAGTCAACTTCGCTCTCATTATTGTATTAGCCATGGATGTTAACAATGCACCGGAGAAGGTAGAGATGAATGGAGAAAATGGCCTGGTCACTGAGGAAATTCCACAGGACTGCAAAGAGTTCATTGAGGATCTAGTGGACAGAATATTCAACAAAAGGTGAGTTGGCTTTGAGAAATACCCAGTTACTGAGGAAAGAAAAGAAATAATCCTGAGCCTGGCTACTTTTTGGTTGTATATTACTTTCTCTGATGGCAACTGCTCCATGACCAGTGTCCTATATGGACATGAATGTTTTCGGGAGTTTATTAAAAACATTCCAAATAGCAGCGAAAGTTGGAATCGAATGGAATTTGCAATCAAAATGATATATGGTGAAATTTGATCCAAGAAAATACAGGATAAAAAGGAGAAATAAGTTAGCTTTCAAATCAAGGGGATATGATTAACAATTATAAAAAAGGAAGTAAAGAACAGACTAGAGAAAAGAATTATACAAAAAAATAAATAAAAGGCAGACAGCAGGGGAACCCCCCCCCCCCACAAAACAAATACAAAAGAAAGCAATGCATGCAAAACTGTAGCACATAAATGTTAATTCTTTAACCCTTTAACTTTTAACATCTAATTCTAAACCTGTCCTTAAATTCAGATGCAATTCTTACCCTTTATCTTGGAGAAAATAAAGTCTAGGGAGATTTGTATTCAGAAAAAAAAAAATGTAACAACTTTGTGCTCCATCTCAACAAATTTTTAAAGATTGAAAGAGAAAATGCAATTTCATTAGACATGCTTTTGTAATGGTTTTGATTTTGAGACGCATTATACTTACTTTTAGTATTCAGTTGGTTAGGTAATTCTGGAAGTAAGTAAGAAGAGAGGCTCTTAATCTAAGAATATAGAAATAGATAATTCAATAGCTCATAAGCATACTTGCTAAAAGTGGAGAATGAAAAGATGGCAGATTTTCTATTCGCTGTGGGAGTAGGGGGAGGGAGCAAGGATCTAGAAGGGGATATTTTGAAGAAGCTAAAACTTTAACCTCATTTCCTCATTACCCTCTCCTACCCTGTTGGCAAGCGCTAATTCTAGAACTTGTGGAAATATTAGCACGATTTCAAATATTGCACTTTTGCAAGTGAGTAATTGTGCAGCATGAATTTAAGAACCCGCGAATATTTACTTGGGTTGCTCAACGCAAAATTTAATCACACAAAAACAACAGCATTTATTTTTTCAGCTTGAATTTTCACAAAGAAAAAGTCTATGCAAGGTAGTTGGGGGGGGGAACAATGGGTTATTAGTGCAATATGGAATGCAAGTGGTAAGGGGAAATATGAAGATAACTTTAAGCAGTAATATTTATTTATAGCCTAAATTTTGTGCTTCATTTTTCATATAGATTGTATGTACATGTATGTACATGTATTTCTCAGATATTCATTTTGCCATATTATGTTTTGTTATGCACCCTATTATGTTGTACATGTATCTTTGTTATATATTTATGTACATGTAGAGTCCGAAGACAATTTTTGTGTTTTTGTAATAATATGACAAGAAATTAATTGAATTGAATTGAATTTTGAACAGTATTGTTGGACTTCTCTTTCATTTATTTACAAAAACTACACATGGGAACAGACACTAATGAAACAGCTGTTGTTGAAGTATTGTAGGAATGTTTTGTTTTTGGCTGGCATACATGTACACCAAGTGACCAAAAGACATTTTGCTTTGTACATGTGAGTTTAGGGGTTTGATATGACTATACATGTATATTCCAAATATGAGCTTCAAATATCACTCTTATTTTGAAAAGTTATTGTGAGTTCAAATACATGTATATCAATCATTGATCATGTATTTTGCGGTGTCTCTATGATGAATTTCCATTATTTGTACATGATAAGTTTATGCTTAACTTTAACAACATTTGAAATTAAATTGAAAAGGCTTTCCCATTAGTTAAACAAACAATCATAATATGTGTCTAATTCATTTATAGTTTGTTAAAGGGTTGCCTCTGTAAACAAACTACTTACTATCTGTGGGGATCTACATGTATATCATTTAAAGCTGTACCAGCACATTTCATCACTTAAAACAACAATAACATCAGAAAAAAGAAACAAATACCATAAACAAAGTTGAATATACATTGACAGAAGTCATGAATGTGTGTAAACTGAATACAATATCCAGAAACAGATTTGAATCATCAATACAGAGTTTTTAATATGAATATATTATGTTTTAATATTATTAGCCAATGATTATTATTCATTGAGTGTATGTAGAATGTCTGGAGATGGACATTAATATGGTAGGCTTAAAATTGTCATAACAAGCTTCTCTTGAGAATCCCTATCAGTGAAGGTGCTATCTAGAGCAGTTAAACACCTTGCAGATGGGGGAGCAGACGCATGCAGGGGCGTGGGCGTGTTAAATGAGCTTAGCAGGTGATCGCTTGAGAATCCCATCATCGGTTTGACATTTAAAGATTCACTGGAGTGATGATTTTCATTAGGTGACGGTAGCATAATACATGGAGGGTTTGAGGTGGTAGAAGGTTGGATGAGCAGAAGGGGGGGGGGAGGGGTGGTTAGAGGGGGAGGAGGATGGGGTGTGGAAGTAGGTTTGGTTGGAATGGGGGATTGGAATAGGAGGAAGGTATTGAAATTGGGCAAAGGGTTGAAAAGAGAAGGGATGGAAGGGGAAGAATAGGTTTGGGAAGGATGAGAGGGTTGAGATGTTATGGGATGGGATGGAGGATTGAAAAGCAGGAAGAGAAAGAGGCATTTTCTGTGGTGCCGTTATTCATCTTTGTGTTATTATTATTATAATGCTTTTTTTTAATGCATAATGGTGCAGAAAATGTGACAACATTTACAGTACATACATGTACAATGTAATGATTTTAACAGTAGATCAGAACACAATATTTTTTTAAATGTCCAGTTTTACTTGACCAGGGGTTACAGTATAGTCTGTACTAAAAACACATAACACAATAGTAGAAAATATGGTCATGGGAATCTTTTTTTAATGGCTCGCAATTTTCACTGAAAATTATGTATTGTCCAAATTGCATAAATACAAGGGTTGTAATCCTATTGTGATTTATTTGCTAACAGTGGTTCAGTGAAATTCTGTGGTTTTGTCTTAGTCACTTCTCTTTTTTATTGTTGAATTTGTGGCATTGGAAATCCCATGTGGTTATTTTCAAATTAAACTTGGCTAAAATGGTGTTCATTTGTTCATCATGTAGTCAGAAGGTTGAAAACAGCATACATGAAGTGATGATGTACAATAGAAAGCGACAACATTCAAGTTTACAGATAATGACATGTACATGTATGTTTTATCTATCTACTTGACAGTATTTTGTAATGATTAATCTCCAATGAACTGAATTTCTCAGCTTTTATTTATTACTTACCCTTTACAGATTTTCTGGTTTCATTCCTTTTTTCTACTGGCAATATGTTGAAATTAGGCTGGAGTTGGGGGGGGGGAGAGAAAGAGAGAGAGGAAAAAACATGTTTACTGTAAATACTGTCAATACCACAACTGCAGAATGCCAAAAAAAAATACCTATTTCTAAAGTCAATATCTAATGCCTCTGTGTAGCCTGACAGATGAGTGCTAATTACATGTAACTCTATCATAAATCATACAAATTAAAGCTTTAGTGCAGTGCTCAACATTAACAGGTGCCTCAGTGGAATACGTGGACCCCCAATACTGAACAATATTCACACAGAGCTTGATCCATACAGAGCCCGGGATTTCAATCTGGATCCCATGCCAAAACAGTTTGTGTGGACCCTGTGGAGCCCTGCTGTAGTGTCTTACTTATTTTTTCTGCTTCCTTCAGTACAATATTTACTGCTACAAGTATACATGTACCTTGACACTTAACTTTTATCAAATTTGTTTCAGTCCTTGACTGCTTTATCCTGGATTTATGTTAGCTGATGTTTCCTTTGGTATTTTTTTTTTACCAGTAAATTTTAT
>CM057158.1:4131437-4243937 GCA_029962745.1 Echinometra lucunter
GAAATATCGCCTATAAAAAATGTGCCTGAATGGTAGCAGGTGGGTAATGAACACTGAAAGTGAGAGCAAGATAAGATGGTATCAGGTAATAACCACACTTTGTGGTCAATTTGTTTTGATGTGGTGTGAGATATTAATAGCAGTTAATTTCATTGTCAAATGTAAGTACCTGGTATTGATTACAACATGTTATGAAGTCTGAGATGAAATTTAATCCCTGTGGAAAAAAAATTGTGTAATGTAGTGAATGTTGGTTTGCACATCATTGCATGCGTACATGTATAGAATTCTTCAAATTGCCCTTCTTATTTGTATTGTGTTTGTTTTTAAAAACATGTTCTTCCACATTCAATAGTAAAAATGAAAATATAAAATATTACAAAAAGCGAGTGGTCAGAGCTCCCACCCGCTAGCCTAGTGTGGAGTGATGATTTTTGTTGCTTTACACACAAATATTGACTTTATAGTCAAAATTCATGTACATTTAAAGCATTAACTGAGACTGACTGACCTTTATCAAAATTAGAAATCATTGCCCTATTGGCATTTGAAGAAATATATTTTTGTGTGCGCATAATGTGATTTAGTTTCTATGACATTTACAGTTTAGATGAAGTCTTGATTTTGAATTTATCTACATTTGCCACACTCGACCCAGGTGTAGTAAATTGGTGCCTGGTAGGATTTATTCCTTGAATGCACGAAGTGCTACGGTTGCTTGAGCTAAAGCCTGGGTAATAATATTCTTGCAGGGCCCTCTGGGAGAACAGTACATAGTACTGAAGAAGCTAACCTGGGTAAACAAGACATATTATTATTATTGTTGTTGTTGTTGTTGTTTTGTTGTTGTTATTATTATTATTATAGATATTGAAGATTTAAGGTCAAAAAATGATACTAATCAGGAAACACTGGTACATTTGATGGTTGGTGTTATTTTGTTCATTTTCTCAGCTTCACCCTCCAATCCAAAGCCTCCTAAAGTAAAGAGCTTCCTTTATACTCATCTAAAAGAACAACCAATTTGGTAAGTTTGTGAAAGAAAGAAACTTTTATATCATTATTCATGATTTAAAAAAAGAAAATGTATTAAAAGAGAGAAGAAAAAGAGAAAGGTACAAAAATGCAGAGAGTAAGATATTTGAAAGGGAGGGGGTGGGGTACAGATTGAATACAAAGTTTGAAATTGCTTTCACAGTTTTATCCTTGAAGGTTATTCTTTTCATTATGTTCTACCAGCACATATTTATTTTTTCCTAGCAGAAAGAGAATTACCTTGAATGTCTTATTATTTTTCGGAATGTGAAATCAGCTGGTACATGTGGTAAATGATACCATTTCCTTGAATAATATGTTAGCTCATACATTACAGTGATATGGAACCCCTAACATACAAAGGAAAACATATTTTAGTGAATTAATGTACACACACTTGAAGGATAGTGCAATGAAAAAGATTCATGGTGTTAAAAAATATAATTCTGTCATTGCAGATAATAATCATTACAGGCTAAAAAGTATGGCAGCCATGGAGATATATTTTCATGGACACCCGTTCAGCTAATAGCTATTTAAACCTTATCAAACTTTGTGGTTTAGAAACATTATATATGTGAAAAGCAAATTTGAATGCAGAGAAATGTTTTTGTGTCGTTTTTTATACAATTCGTGGCATTGCTGTCAAAATTTTCTTTGACCATTCATTTGCCGAGAATGCCGATTGGCACCATCACTCGTTTGCCCCATGTGCAGATCAGCACAATACAATGCACACAAATTTGCTGACAGATTGCTGTGTTAAACACACAAGATTAGCTATATGACAACCCTTCAGACACCCGTTATACATGTAGATTCACTTTTCACTAGAAACACTTTAGTAATCTTAATGCTTTTGGTAAATCTCTCCCAGTAGAAACATGGATAGCACAGAGGAATTCTTTACAAGGCTCATACAGAGTGAAGTGGTTATTGTGTTTTATTGGGTTTTTAAAAATATTTGTTATATTTTCAATCAGGAAATGTCAGCGTTTCTGGAATGCTTCCTTCTTTGAGTCTGTACATCATGAGAGAACTCAACAATCACCTGATGGTAGAAGGTGAGATGAAAGTCAAAGGACTGGTTCTATCAAGGAAACACTCACAGTAGATCAGTTTAGGAACAGGCTGAAAACTCACTAGTTCTGTAGTAATCTTGGTTAATTTTCCGTCCCGTCCCGTTTTCGCTCTCGCGATAACTTAAGAACCGTTTGACAGATCAACTTCAAACTTGGCTCGTGTATGCATATGGGAGGGACAGTGATCTGATTAGATTTTGGGGTCTCAAAGTCAAAGGTCAAAGGTCATAGAGGTCATTATATACATGAAAATCACTTGTTCTTGAGATAACTTAACAATTCTGTGACAGTTCTACTTCAAACTTGGCTCATGTATGCATATGGAAGGTCTCATGATGGTGTCATTAGATTTGGGGGTCACAAGGTCAAAGGTCAAGGTCAAAGATGTCATTGTATACATGAAAATTTAAAAAAAAATCACCATGAATGTGCCATATATTTCTGACCTGGCAATGGTGGAGGCATAAATTTCCACTGCGCGGTCGAGGATTCATCTAGTTTGATATATTTTTATTTTCTTCATCTTAGTTAACTTAGTCAGTGATTAACACACTCTTATCCTTTATAGGCACTGCACATGCAAACACTCATGACTACGATATAATACATGGCCAAGGAATGATACAAGAAATGTTGAAACACAATTCAGACAGGCATATGAAGGGGAACCTAAAAACAAGAAATATGAACCATCTTCTCTCAAAATTAATAAACATCCTTTACATAAGAAAATCAGTAATTTGTAGGTACATGTACTTCATAAATTCAGGTTACAAAAGCCATGATTTTTCTAAAGGTCAAATAAATCAAAGGTTAAAAAAGTTAAATAGAAATGTAGTTGAAACAGTGATAATCAATGCAATGTACTATGTATGTCAGTATGTATATGTATGGGTTTTTTTTGACAGTCAAATCATATGGTGTCAAGAATGTGAATCAGATTTTTTTTCTTTCCTGTCTATTGCTTCCTTTCCATTTCTTTTTCTAAGGGATTTACCTTTGAATGAAATGAAATGTCGCCTTCCATTAATCTATACATGTAGGCATGGACCAGCCAAACAGCGGGTTGTGTATATGCACATGAACAAAAAAGGGGCAGATTCTAATTCTAATGCAACATGAGCACATGAGTTTCAAAGTGCAGAAAGAAGTAGTAAGTCATTGAGGACTTCCATTATATTAAGTTCAAGTGTTTAGGGCAACTTCTTGATTCACTGGCTACTTTGCTCACATAGCCCCCTTGCTAACTTTCATTACTTTTCTTTAATGGCATATCTTACTTACAATTCAAATGTGAATCTTTCAACTTTGCAGAGGTCATTGGAGGCATATGAGTTCAGAAGAGCAAGAACTAGCAGAAATCATGGAGGAGAACATAACATTTGGTCAGTTGGCCACCTTCCTTCATAACATGATGGCTCTTGGTCTATCCGAACAGTTTGTAAGAAGATTTCTGGACAAGATGGGAGTGATAGGCAACATAACTGAAGGTTTGTGAAAACATCTCTTAATCAATGACCGTATTTGGACTATTGTTCCTCTGGACTATCACCCTTGGACACTGTCCCTAGACAGATTACACCATTATGATTTTGATGAGTAACGCGCAGGAGAAGTACAATTCCCCCCCCCCTTTCTGGAAAAGTACCCCTAGGACAGTTATCCCCCAAGGAAGATATGTGTGATAGGAAATGTTATTGAAGGTTTATGAATACATCTTGTGTTGGGATGACAGCCCCATTCGACAATTGCCCTACTATTCTTTTGATAATTCACCCAGAGGAAATTTGTACTCCCAGGACAAGTATAGGACAGGTAACCCCAGGACAAGTACCCCTAGGACAAGCCACCCTCAAGGATAATATGCATCCCAGAAGTATTGAGACAACTACCCTTTGGACTATTACCCCCCCCCCCCCCCCCCTCTCTCTCTCTCTCTCTCTTGCTTCCACTTCCAGCCAACTACCCAGTGGGCGAATTATAATTTCCATTAAACCTAAAGCCCTACCTGACAACTACCACTCCTAACCACTCCTAGGACATCTGCTATGTAACCCATGACAGCTGTCATGGCTATTAACCAAGTTTGGGTATTTGTTCAAGAGGTAAATTGCTGAAAGGGGGTGGGGAGTATATTGTAGTTTTGGGGATGTAATTGTCTGGGGAGAGCTAGTTGCAATTGTATGAATATTTTTTCAACTATATGTTGAACATTCCATTTGAATTGTCAATTTTACAATATGATGTGCATACATAAACAAGTTGAATAATTTCACTGAGAATTACATGTAAGTATGTGGGAAATGTCATGAAACAGATCTGAAAATTTGTGTCTCATCAAATCACGGGCAGAAATTTTGTGGATTGTTAAGATGCCGTTTGCAGTGATATTTTATAGTTATATGCCAAAAGAAGAACTGTAATGTAAATCATACGATAAATGCATGTTGGAGAAAATCAACCATTTTTTAGTTTATTATTATATGAACATGGTTATTACAGACCAGTATGAGATGCTAGCTGCAAACATCACTACCCACTTCAAAGCCAGCAAGGAAACCAGACGATGGACTGTAGGAAACATAGGAACCCCTATCAGACAGAGACTGAGCAGTCTTATGAAGCTACCAAGCTTCCATTGACCATAGAGACTGTGAGGTCATTGGCGGACCTCAGCTTAGCCATGCTTGCCCGAGTACATTCCTGCCATAGCAAGTTGCCATGCTGAGTATAAAGAATGGAGCTACCGGTAGTTGATGTTAGTGGTAGGAGAGCATTTGCACAAAATAAACAGCATTTCCCAGTGTATGAAGTATGTATACATTTATTTCACAATGCCATCAGATAATGAATGTGAGATATTTATTGGAAGAGGACTGATTGTATTCCATCAACTCATGGGAAAACAACTGATTGTAGAATTGATGAGGTGTGCTGTTGTCATGTATATGATTGTCACAGTCACAAGCATGCACTGTATAAGGCTAACTCCAAGGCACTGTTTTGGGGTACTCTATGTGACTGTATACATTACTGTGTGCTGCTGTAATCCTGTATGAATTACAGCAATTTTGTTTTTGTTAGCTGCCAGGTTGCAAAATGCATAGTAGTTGAAAAAAAAAAGAAGACTAGTTGTACACTCTAACAAATCAACTCGCTTGCCTTTTAGGCCCAAGATAACTCAGAATGAAATACTCTGGTTATGTAAATAAATGCAGCTCAGAGAGGTTAACATGGGTTAGTGTAAAGGTATTGTCATGTTTTACATTTGACCAAATCTAATTTTTGATAAAGACTTTAATACATGTACCTGTAAATGTTCATAGATAACTCGAGACAAACCTCTTCCATCTCAGAATCTGAACTAAATTTTGTCTTGCCTTGATAGGATAGTATACTTTTGAGCTGGTGTACTGGGGAGTGTTTCATGAAGAATCTTGTCGGTGATTTTCACTGACTAATTTGCTCTCAGCCAATCAGATGCGAGGATTTTCAGTAGCCTATAACAGTTGTTAGTGAAAATCACTGACAAAACTCTTCATAAAACGCTCCCCTGTTCTCTCTAACACACAACTCCATGGGCTTAAATAGTCCTTTTTACCCATCTCATTACTAGTTTTCCTTTTGTTTTGTTGACAAGTTCATTTATTATTTCATCTCAAATGTACTTGTTTCTCAAAGCATATCTCCAGAATATTATTCAATCTGAAACTACAGCTCATACACATGTTAAATAAATGTGCAAAATCAGTACATTTAATTCAGTATTAGTGGTGAAAATATGCAACTTTGTGTGGGAATGATTAATGTACTATATCTAATGAAAAACATATCAATGCAGAGCGAAAGATTAAGGGTAAAAATGGTGAAATTGTTTTATAAAATTTTGGAAATGAAGACTGTGCAGAAAAGTCCATTCCAGAATCCTATTGAATGAAGTTTGAAAAGAGGTATTGTTATATTACAAAAGTTGTAATATATCCTGTATATATTTTGCTCTTGCATTTTTAATATTATTTGCCTCACTTTGTACCCAGATTGGATCATCGAAATTAAGGGGCCAAATCTGTGTTGCAAACCATTCCTTTTCATTCATTTATTTCACGTTCAAATTAAACCCCAGATGAATCCTGCAGTATGGAGAAGCTTCATGCTGTCATGTAGTACACAAGAAGTCCCCACATTTTTAGGATGTGGTTTACTGCAGCAATGCTTAACCTGCTTCTGTGTTCTTCTAGCTGTCGCCCTTCAGCATGTCACATTTTAAAAATGCAAACATAGGCATGTATCATTAAAGAGTTGGCCAAATCAGGTTTGACAGTAATACTTAAAATCCAAGAGGAGTGTACTACAATACGCATCAGGTGCCATGTAGGCATACAAGAGCCAGAATCTTGTTCAGTTATTATTATATTCCAGTACAGTACTCATGTAGTAAGTGATTGAGATGTCATTGACCGTTAACTCAACTTTTTGGAAAGGTTCACTGAAGCATAGTCTAACGGAAGCCTTTCTTTCCTTTGTTAATATACGCAACATATGGTTTGTACACCAGGCTCCCTACTAGTGAAATTGAATTGTAAATTGAATGTAACTTCTTGTAAATGTGCAATATAGAGAAACTTAAGACTGATGGTTTTTGATAGTTCTTGTGCTGTGAAGTATGAGAAAGAAAGCAGCAATTGTATTCTACCTTCTGTAATATGATAATATTCTGGGGTGGTATTCTGAGACTGTTTTAACTCTGTTTTAAGTCTGTTTTAGCAAATCGGTATTCTGAACACCGTTATCTCTGTTTTAACTTTTGTTTTAAGTTTTGTTTTATCTTTCTAACCACGCATCTTACCTTGCATGCCTGGCGCAAGTCGTGCACAAGCGCGTAAAAATAGCATATGTAATAACACAGTATTCTGAAGACCGTTTTATCTCCTGTTTTAACTCTTTCCGCTTGACATTTCATGCTCATGAGATAAAATAGGGTGGGAGGTGTTTTAACTTTGCATGCGGTATGTCATGGCAGCAATTTTTCTCGCTCATAAATGTTTTTGGTTGGAATGAGGGGGATAACGAGATCCAATAAACCTTGCTTTTATTCCCGAAACAACATTTCGAAAGAATTTTTGCCACGGGTGGAGAAATTTGGCAATTGTCTGCGATAATATCAACGATGATTTGCACAAATAATTCTGTCACATCATCACATCTGAATTAAAGCTAGAAACTAAGCGCAAATTAATGCGCTCATTACAACGCGAATATATAAGTTCACGCGTTTCACGCACCCCTTCCCCAGGGAGCGATCTTATTGGCTGAGTCAGCTTAGACTCATCTCTAACGACTTTCCCCATTGGATAATATCTTTGTGGTGGGTGTGGCTTTGATGACTTACAACACTGTTAAAACAGTTCTCAGAATACCGTTTAAAGACTGTTTTAGCGGTGTTGTAAATCAATGACTTAAAACAGAAGTTATAACAGAACTTAAAACACAGTTAAAATGGTGTTCAGAATACCACCCCTGGATTTTTATAGCACATAATCCATCTCCGATGTCTCTATGAAGAGATATATTATTCCCCCGATCATCAGATTCTGTATACAGTCTTGCTTTACTTATATATTTAATATCATTTCATAGACAAGTAAAATGTGACTCAATGAATCGATTGCTATGAGTTGTTGTTGAGGGTTTTTTCATGAGGAAAGGTGTATTTTGTGGAGCAAATTTGAAAAGAAATCTCTACTTATATGGATTTTGCAAAATGATTAGGCACTGGACTGAGCAAAAGCCATTAACATTTTAATGATGCTAACTAAAATGTACATAAAGAAATATCTCTGACTTTTGGAAATGAAAATATCACTGTTCAGCATTGTATGTACCAAATATTTATAAGGTGAAAGTTGATGTAGGTAGCACAATGTATCTAACATAATATGAATATAGCTCAAATAAAGAGATATAGGTATTCCTGATATATAGCTCAAAACCTTCCATATTGGAGCAGTAACCATTGGCTTTACAAGTTATTCAAGAATTTGGTACGCAAGAATGAATTTCAGCTGGCATGCACAATGCTGATAATCATACATTGTCACTGTCATTTATATCAAGTCAATGCCATTCTTGAATTTCAAAATATAGATAGTATTGTTATAGTTGTCCGTGGAGTTAGTGATTATTCTAGAATAAAACTTTTAAAGGTGTTCTATGTTTCAAGCAAATGTATCAGTTTATCAAAAATGTGCATCTAGTTGGTAGTTTTTGGGCCAGTTGGAGCAATAAATCTGTTGCCTATTCTCGTGTCAACTTGCATGATGTTACAAGTGCAATATGGTTACCGGTATACAGTTATCTTGTCAAGAGTTATAAATTGTTTTTAGAATGAATATCCTATACAGTTATATTGCCATTATCAAAAATATTTGTTATGTATTATGACTGCTATATTGGTTTCTATATTCTTTGTGATTGAAAATCTAATTTCATTTTATGTTTCAAGTTTGAAAAGCTTATTCATTCCTAGTAAGTTAATTTTTCTTTAAAGGAGATTGGTCAAAGTTTCATCCAATGTGGGATGCAAAACATTTATTTTTGCTTTCAACTTGGGGAAGAATAGAAATACGGGTGTGCTATACATTATACAGCATCTGTACTTGAAATTGATTTGACAAACTACCGCATTTCTTAATTTGCTGTAAAACATGCATTGAACACTTACAAGTAGTACTTCTACAACTATGGACAAAGGAAATCTCAAGTCATTTTTCAACCCTAGAAAAAGAATGGGTTTATTGTTATCCATTCATTATATCAGGAAGGCATTCTTATCTTTCCCCCTGACATTGGGCACAGTATATGTAGATTTTGTTTTGCTTTGTTTTTGTTTTTCTCTTTCTGCTCATGTATTTGGTTCTGCATAAAAAGTGATTGGATCAAATCACATAATGTGGACCTTCTATTACAAATGAGTTAATATGCCTTCCTGGCTTGTCATAGAAGACTCTTTATTGCTGTGAATGAATTCTCTCTCTTGTCATATTGTGTATTACAGGGAAGCCATAAGATCAAAGAATAATGCTCTTCCTACTTATAATCAATGTGCCTATGTGTATTCTCACTGCATGCCTTGTAGAAATCATACTTTACTGGTTCACAATAGACCATCTCACATTTTAAAGACCAAAGACTATATTTAGAGAGATCAGAATAGGATTAGATTTGGCATTTCAAAGATACAGATTGTATTAACTTTTTAAAGTCTCAAATGCTCATATTTGGGGGGGGGGGGAGTTGAAATATGCAATTGCTGTGCAACCGCTGCGTACCGCGACATACTGTTACATGGCTGTTTTTTTCTGTGAAGTTTCGTGCATGTCTTGACACCAAGTTTGCAAAAGTCAGACAAGGGGTGGTGGGGTCATGGCACATTTGGTAATGGCATGTTGGTTCAAAACAGTATTTTGCCTAAATTTGTGTACAAACAAATGGAAAATTGTAATTAGATGCATATATGCATCTAATTTGTATAATTCATAATGATAAGTTACAAAAAGCTTTTTTAGTGAAAAATTGAATATAGTCTCACATTGTCTGCCTAACATAAAAAGATACATGTTTGAGATTGTGTGATATTCCATTCATGGTATCCGCTGAATTTTAATGTTAATGTTGAAAGGAACGCAATAGTTACACTCTGCCCTGCACTCTGACTCCTGCACACCAAGGACTCCCTGCACAACATTATCAGTGTTTCGCCATGCTTATCGGTGCAGGCACCGTGTAATGCACAACGACTTGCTGACTTTTGATCGTGGCCCAGTTCTTAGTTTTGCTTTTACCATGCTACTGTGCAGCTAAAAGCAAAGAAATCTTATGAACAGTTTTTGATGGCCTACCTAACATAAATAACCTTTAATGTCTATGTGAAATTTCACACCGATCAGACCTTTTAGGACCGAGATCTGAAGTGGGGGGGGGGGGGGGGGGGTCAAATTATTACACCCCCCCCCCCTATTAAAACTTGCTCTTGAAAAGCCCAGTTGAAATAAGGTTAATACCAATATTGCATGGCATTTGAAGTCTTCCATCTCCAGTTTGAGATAAAGTGGAGTTGGCTACAAGACTTTGGCCAATTCTTTAGCTGGTATGGCATCATCACTATTCTCCTCAGGTCTTACCTTAATGCTGATTTGAAGGTTCAAAAACATCCTACATTTTAAAAAAAAAAAGGAGAATTATCCATGTAATTAACAAAATATATTCAGCAGCTGGGACCTTTATCTACACCGAGAAACATAGTACTAGGCCGGTTATAAACGTGTTTTATTGTCATTGTTATTTTCAGGAAGAATTTCAATTTTTGAGATCCCAAATCTAATCCTATATCAGTTTCTTTCACAACGCAGTTTAAGGTATAAGATGTGTGGTGGCCTTGAATGTTCTTTGAAATTTTACTTCCAAGTGATTGTATCTGTTGTTGATTTCATATTTTTTCCTTATATACTTTCAAATACAGGTGAATGTTTTAATGCATGGGTATGGACATTTCAGTGGATGTGACATAATGTTCCAATGTACAGTTTGTATTGTACATGTTTGTATATGGTGCTGTAAAACTCATAATAAATTACTAAAATTAGAGGGAAAATTAGTACAGTTTACATTACATTTCCTCACTGTTTGTATTGTTTTTATTTTACATTTTAAAGTTTCCCTCCCCATCATGATTTTCCAGTTACTTTGAAAAAATCATTATTTTTCGCATCTCTCTTCTTCTTTTCCTGTCTCTCTGTCTTACCCTTCTTTCTCCCTCTCTGACCAAAGGAGAAAAAAAATGTTATTACAATCTTTGTAGTTTTTGTGCTAGAATTCTTTTCTCTCTCTCTCTCTCTCTCTATCTCTTCACATTATTTTTTGTCCTACCCTATGTTCATCTCCTTTCCTTCTTTAGTTTCACTTTCACATCCATCTTGCATGTTCTCTCATCAAATACCTCAACCTTCTCATTCTTTTGCCTGTTTTCACATAATAATGCACGATTTAAAAACACTGTATGACATTATTCAAACAGTTGGTTGATAGTAAGATTTGTAATTCAAATTTATCCAGTGTACAAGTACAACTAATAGCAATACTTTTGATAGCTAATGTAAAAGTAACTTCTTTTAATACACATTGAAAGAAGGACACAACAATACTGGTGCATTAAGGAAATAGGAATAAACACAGCTGTACCCGATGATTTGAAGAATCAATATTTCATAAACAATTAACAGCTGTGTTACTGCTGAGGTATAGGTACACCATGCTCAAGTCTGTTCCTATTTAACAACAGCTGAATTAGTGATGCTACTTTTTGATCAGTAGATGTTTCTTCAACAACAACAACAAAAAAAATCATTTCTTGCAAAAAAAGGCCATCTAACCCAAAACAAGCATGGTTTTAGCTCGAGTTCTTATGATATTGCAGGTATAATTTGTTATGCTCCCTACAGAGGCAAAGTTAATTTCTTTTAGTTATCAATATACATGTATAATATATCCACAGAACAAAATGATACAATGCACTGTCTGGACACATAAAGCCAGAAGAGCTTAAAATATAATTTGTAACTGAAGGATGTTAAGCCTAAAAAAAAAAAAAAACCTCCACTAAAGCCTTTCTTTTAAATGAATAAATTGTATCATTTTGGTCAATAAGAGAGAAGTGTTTTATTTCATCTGAAAGATGGAAAAAAAAAAATATGATGAATTTGTCTAATTTCAACACAATATCATCAGACTCAATTTGGATACCACACAAATTAATTCTCAAGTACAAGCTAGATAATCAATTTCATTTTCTGTTTCAGAGCAGGAACATTTCCTACTTTTTTCTCATTAAAAACAGCATGAATAATAAGGCTACAATACAGTCTACAAGAGCATCCCCACTGTGTCTAGATTACAAAATCCCTGAGCAAAAAGACAAAATGTAAGAAAAAAAGGTAATATATACATTATTTACTATCTTTACATTCAAATGATGATCACAAATGAACGAGCGTATGTAGATTTTCTTGTCCAAATAAATTTGAGGTTTAACAAATATTCACACAACACTCGACCAATTCATATGCCGAAAAGATTAATGTTAGAGTGGATAACATAAAGCTAGCAGTTCTTTTTTTAAAATATCTAGCAAGTGATAATACTGTGCTATACAAATAAATTATTTCATGATAGCATGAAGGCTTACTCTTTTACAATTTAAAAGGGTTAACACAAACAATTCACTCTACAATTAGTGGATAAATGATTGTTCATGACTTGGATAACTACACATATAAGGCATCTAGGGATACAGGGATTAAATTCATTGTGTGCTCTGCAGAGAGTATGATGAGATGAAAGGCCAGCAGATGTAAATTTTCATAAACTGAATTTCTAGGTTTTGACACCTATTTGATGAAATCTTTGAAGTGCAATCGGTCTGTAAATCAGCTCAACTGTTTACAGAGATGGTTAATAACTTCTATATATATTGTGGGGGTTTGTTTATCAATCAATTACAAAATGAAAAAGATAACTAAACTGTGCACCCCCCCCCCCCTGCCATGCACACAACAAATTAATCTTAGTTTTTCCTTTACCCAAATTCTTAGTTGAGCAAACCTTTCATTGAATGACAGTCCCTAAAGTCAACTCAACTTAAATAAATTACACGAATTTGGGCACAGCCTGGTTATATTAGTAAGATCATAAATTAAATCAAAATGTTATAAACATAGACCTGGCTTTCATTGTATGATTATAAATGACATTAAAATACATTATTAACATACCAGTAGACCGGATAAATCATTGTCATATGTCCAGTGTCGTATATCCATAGTAAGAGTACAGCAACATGCAGCTAATACCTCTTGTTATGAATTTGGCATTCATGAATAAGTTTAATACTTCTGAAGCACATACATTTCAAATAGCTTGTCAAAATCCCATAATTAGGAATATTGTTATTCAATAACAAACAAAATAAGACCCAATATTTCATGATAAAGTGAATTTTCAAAACTGCTAAAATTCAAAATGTTTTTCAGATGCCTTGGATTGCCAGATCACACCAATCACAATATTTCAAAATGAACAGATCAAATTAATGAACTTTATTCCATGAAAATCTCTCTAAATGTTGATATACGAAATGCTGTAAAGTGTAACACTCGCATTTCATTTCAAGTCGGAAAACCAAATCCAAGTTTCTGTCTCTGTACAATGATTCAGTGAATCTTCAGTCCAAACTTTCAGTAAGAGTCACTCCAAAATGAAAGATTCAAATCTCATTATAGAATGACATATCTTGTATGACAAATGCTCAGTGAAAGTGATGTTGGCCAATTCTATCAGTCTTGTCTTGATTTACATTTTCAAGACCTCCGTAATCTTTTGCCCATGTCACAATTTGCTGCAAGAACAGAGAGGAACATTGAGTTAGATTTTGATCTTGTTGATCAATCTTGTTCAGATTATCCTCTTTGTCTTCACCCTTCAGACTTGTCTTGCATCATAACCTTTTCTAGGAATACTCCTCAAAGTTTACCAATTATCAAACAAAAATGTTCTGAAACTTTTAATCAAAATTCTTTATTTCCTTGTGTATATCTGACCGACTGCTTAACAATCCTTTAAAAGTTACCAGAATATACGCAACTCACCTTTAAATTGTCGACTGCTTAAAATCCACTATCAGAGAAAAAAGTGCATTGCCTTTTTAACCCTAGTCATAAAAGCAAGTGATCTTAGTGCTGTGTAGTAAATGTCACGCTATTATTACACTTTTAATAGTGTGCCAGCTGTGCTCAAACTGAGTTTATGTACCTGGGAAACTCCACTACAAGAAACAATGATCTTTTCCTGGTATTCCAGTACCTTCCATATGTACTGTGTGTTATAACTTTATGCCATTTTGACTAAACAGCACTAGCATTGATTCTTAAGGTACAAAAAAAAAAAACCCTGCCATCCTCTCCTGTGGAGGACGGGTTTGAATTCATATAAGAGTAAGTCAAAGCTATTTTGTCTCATATGTTCAACTGGTTACATCTCATATCTGCATATGATATGTTAAGTGTATTTAGTTGATACCCCTACAAGAAGCTCTGATGTGATGAAATCAAATGAAATGACAGTACATTTGATCTCAATTTACATTCAAAACTTTGAACACTTGGTAATGTATGGGACAACAAATTACCACATACATGTACCTTAGAGTAGCACAGGCTATTCAGAATATCAAATGGGAGGAAAGTTTTATCTGTGCGCATACACTTCTGATCTATTCCTTCTGTCTGTATTCCTTAATATGGTCTTAAATGGATCACATGGTGTGTAGCAGCCTCTAGTAAACTGGTCTGGATTCTACATCATGTAGCTCACTAGGGAACCAGTTGCAGCTGAGTATAGCAAAGAAGCTTTACAAGACAAAGAAAGAAATAACTTGTGAGAATAGCAAACAGGGCAAACACAGCATGCAGAAAGAACACCCAAAGGGCCCACAGAACTACCAAGAATCAGGAATCGGCATCTCCCTGCCATAAAAGGGGGGTGCTGTTATGTAATCAGTGCCATTCATCCTCGGTCCTTTTGTTTACCCAAGCACTCAAAGGTGGCCCAAACACCACAGAGTGCTCTAATCAGGGACTAATATCTCTGGGAGTAGGGAGACAATGCAATACTCTGCAACAATTGACACTGACTTTAACAAGTACACAATGAGTATGGTTGGAACAGAGTCAGAATAGAGGGCAAATAGTGGGAAATGGAGATTGAAAAAGACACATACAGAGACAGAGAGAAAAAGAGAAAAGAAGAGGGGTAATTAAGACATGACAGAGCAACAAAAAATAGAGGGGATAGTAGTAAAAAATAATGGGAAAAGACAATGTTACAGAATAACAACAAAGGAGAACAAGAGATAATAAGAGGGAGAAAGAGAGGAGAACAGAAATGGGGGAGGGGGGGGTGCTTATTATAAAAAGAAGAGGAGGCAAAATTTGATGAATTCAAAGAACTTTCTCAATACAGGTGTATGAGGCAATTCTTATAACACATCAATACCATTTCATCTGGTTTGATCAAGATATTGAGGTAGGAACAATAATCAAACATTTAGATTATTTGTATGTGCCTTCTTTGAAACCTTAATCCCACTCTTGTACTTCTGGCTAAATGACTCTTCAAATAAAAGCCATTTCAACTTTAAAATCAGCCAAATACAAGTGGACAAACAGGTCTATATGCGCAAGACACAACTAGCCTGTAATAATTCGAAGTACAACCTCTTGCCTATTGTGCTGTAGTTTTGCAACTGACTTCCAGTGTAACATTGGATCATAGTGTAAGTGTGATAAAAATTTTTACAGCTGAATAAAATTACCAACACAAGATTCATTTACATTTTCATTAAAATTCTATGAGTCAAATCAAAACAAATCTGTGATTATATTCTTGTACCATGATCAACATGTACGTTATATGAGAATAATTCAATCTCCAGTGTTCCATAGGCTAAATGTGCTAATCTACAACACAAGACTGAGTGATTATTTATTTCATAGTTCAAGTAATACAATATTCCATAAAATATCAAGGCTTTACTGAGGAAAAGTACTCCTCCTAGCATAATACCATATCTAGTCTCTTAAGATATCACTGCAATAAAAATATTTTTCACTCGTAAGAGATCAACAGCACTGTGCAAGAAACTGCACCTTGATCAATGTATTCATAATATACAAACCCCATAAATATGCATTTTCATGCATTATTATGGACATGTGCAGTCTGAATCACACAAACAATGAAATCATATATTAAGTTCTTGTAAAGTAAGAACAGGAAGTGTGAAGCATCACTGTTATAATCTGACAATACACCAACTTCACTCTTTGATACAAATGATGAACCGATTGAAAGGAAACCTACGTCTCCATTTTCATATTTTGTGGACCATGAATGAATTACCAATTCTGTTCTTATAATTACTAATAATATTAATTTACCTTAAATCTCTCACAAACAACATACATTCTGGTGCAGGAATCTAAAGCAGATAATACTTGGTATTTCATACAAATATCTATAAAAAAAATTTCAAAATTAACATTGAGGCAGTCAATTAATAAATTAGTCAATATCATGGTAGTGATGGTAGTGATGATGATGATGATGTTCATGATGATGATGATGTTGGTGCTTATGAGTAACAGGGGAGAGCCTGACACCCTCTGTCTTCTCCATGATCTCATGCTTCATCACCGTCAAAGGCTGCAGGGTATGGTGTCGCCGTGATTTCCTGCGGTGCTTCCCTCTGCTCACCGGTGCCTGCCCTGTTGCTGGTGCAACCACCTGGGTGGTGACAACCTGTACAGGTCCGGCTGGAAAGCTGTGCCTCTTGGGGCTGTGGTTGCAGAATGTTGCCTCGTTGCATGCAGCAACTGCTTGCACTGTAGGCTGCATGCCTTCCAGTCGCGTCCTGGATGCTTCCAGCAGCTGCATGTGATAGTCTTTGTGATGCCTTTGAGCATATTCATATTTAGCAAACAATTCCTGATTCATGTGGAAGGACTGTTTCTTGAGGCCATGTGCCTGAGCATCGCTAGACCTGGTCCTGCTACGATGATGCGGACTTGATTTCAAGGGTCTATGACTCACTTGGTTTGGACTACTAGCTGAGGCACCCAGGGGTAATTCACTCTCTGGATCATTGTCCTGCACCTCTCGTTCATGGTTTGTACATTGGTGATCAATGCCTGCGAGCTCCTGGTAGTAACTACGCCTTTCTGCATTCTCCTGAGGGCGTTCCACTGGAGCGCAGTTTGTACCCGCATTGTTTGTTTGCTTAGTTGCTGAATTGGCCATCTTGCTAGCACTTTGCTCAACATTGGCACTTGATTTCCTATTTGAATGAAAATGATGTAAAAAAACAACAACATAGATTACAAGTACAAATAAAACACAAATGTAGCATAAAATTGTGATCATAACCAGATCTCAAAGTATGCAACTGTGATTCCAGGGTTTGTATTAAAGGAAATAGGGTTGTAAAATATATTTTCATTACCAAGTTTCAATTCAGAAGTCGCCATATTCAATGGTAAGTGTGCTTTATAAAGAAATACTGCTCCAATGAAGAATATATTCAAATCTATCCATTAAACAATATAAGCTGTCCTTGCCTTGCTTTGCGGTGTTGCCTCTCCGGACTGACTTGTTGTTCACCATATGGGGGTACCATCACATCTGCCGGAGCCATGGAGTGTGACCTGTGCTTTGACCTTCTTGATCTCTTTTCTTCTTTCCTCCAGCACTGATGATTCACGTTGAAGCTGTGCCTATGATTTGGAAGGTCCGCTCGATCTCGGACACGATTAAACAGATTCTCCTTGTTCTCCTGTTTGTTGTTTCCACCACCAAACAATGGTGATGCGTCCAGGGGTGCTGAGGACGGGAGCGACGTTGACTGCGTACCCACCGATTGCTGCTGGCTGAGATTGTCGTGGCTGGGGGTGCTCGGTTGGCTGGCTTTGTCTGCTGTCTTCTTGCGAGTGTCCGTCTCATGATCGGAAACCATGGAGAGGCGGAGTTTCAGCTTGCGGCTTCCACTAGGTGGCAGGATGACCGAGCAGGCAAGGGCCTCAGAGATTGATTTCAGTATACTGGACAAGTCCTAGGCAGCAAGCAAAAAGAGACAGGTCATAATGTCTGACTCATTGGATTCCTTTCAAGGGTCACACATTTATTTTTTTTCCACCACAAATTTTCAATGACTTCTTGGCCCTGTTGCATAAAACTTACCATTAACAGTAACTCTGCCATCAATGGTAACTACCATGGTGACATTGCTCAACAGTCAATCAAATCAAGGTTTCCATGGCGGTTTAATTGAATGCAAATTCCATCAATGGTAAGTTTTATGCAACAAGGCCCAGATCTCTACTACTATGGCATGAAAAGAAATTTCATCGATCCATAATCATACCAGCATGTACCGACACCTTCTGGATTGCATCATGGTAACTATTAACCCAATGAATACACACTTGGGTTAGGGTCATAGAAAATATGTGTTATAATGAAGTCGAATCCAACTCAAAGGGCTAATTCCTCGGTTATCAATAATCATCTACTGCAGTCAACTGCATATTGCTATAAAAAAATTGTGTATTTTTTATAAACAAACATTCTCATAGAAGTTCACAGTCCCAGAAAATTATTCAGAAATGTTACCTCTCTTGTGATTCTTCTATGTCCATCAAAGTCATAGAGAGTAAAGGCCCATTCCTGTGTCTCTTTCTCTGCATCTAGTGATACATCACAATCCACTGCCTACAAACAAAAACATGAATAAAAAAAATTAATATAATTTAACTCAAATTAATTACATACAAGTTACTGTCTTTGAAATAATCTTTCATCAAAGTTACAGGATAAAATGGAAACAAAAAATAGTCTCTGCTTTTAATTTGGGGTAATATTCTAGCAGTTCATTCTTATGAGTCCAAGAAAAAATGCTTCATCATGTCCTTTTTATATCAAGGGCATTTATTATTCTTTCTTCAATTCTATAAGTTCAACGCTAGGCTTGTGGGAGGAATGAAGTTACAAATGCAGCTAACTGTTCACAGCCATGAGAAAGATACTAGCATGACTCTACTAGCAAGACCTCACACAATTTCACAAGACCCTGTGAAATTCATTCCAGTGCAACCCAGTGAGCCATGGCCAGTTTGGATCTGTCAAAACCAATTCAGAGCAAGAGCTGTATGGAGCATTTGGTAAATCCCAAAGGCTGTTGGTTGCATATGCTTAACCTTTCCATTATACATGGAGCACTATATGTATTGCAAATATAGCTTTAAGTTTTATAACAATAAATGTTGTATGGCAGAAATATAATGAAGAGTGGAAATAATGAACTTTTAAGTCCTAACTCTTTGAGGTGAGGGTCCTTGATATGGAATGGCTAAGGAAAGCTTTATCCAATAGACAAAGATGATTGTTCTTACCCCAATGGTTGGAGTCGTAGGGGTGCTAGAAGGGGGTTTCTTGCTAGGTGAGGAGTCCTCCTGCCTGGCTTGGACCTTCAGACTGCATCTTGAACCAGCCACCTCTGGGGGAAGATCCACTATAAAGGAACATAATCATCACTCACATGACTAATGGAGAATTAGAAGAAATGTTCAGTATCTTAAGTAGCTGATTCTGTAAGCCAAACCATACGCAGGCAGAGCTTAAGCGCATATGAAGGTATGTCTGCTCATGAGACAAGCAAGGACGCACACCTCTGCAAGCATTCAAGGATGAGATTTATGACTTCCATAATCTTATAACTACAATTCCTAAACAAGACAATCGACACATAATTTACTTTACTCTTTTTTACAAATGAGAATCTATGGAACTATTCATTAAATGAAACTTTTCTGAAATTGGCACCCTTCCGCATAAATTTTGATTTATAAAAATGTTCATTTGTAAAAGTTCACTAGTAAAATGTTCACTTGTAAAAGTTTACTAGTAAATTGTTCACTTGTAAAAGTTTACTATGACAGCTCCCCCCCCCCCCCCCAAAAAAAGAGGCCCAAAAGGGGTTAAAAATTACAAAACAAGCTTTTGATTTGCTACTTAAAACACTCAAGCAAAATAAGATACAATTTACCCGCTAGTTTTCTTACCTTTTAGCGAACAAAAGTCACTGTGCAACCCTATAGGCCTCTCTGATTGTCTACCATCACATTCATACTGTATGCAGAGAAAGAGAGAGAGAGAGAAAGAGAGAAAGAATGAAAAAGAAATAGAAAGAAACAAGAACAAGAGAAAAGACAGAAGAGAGGAGAGAGATGATATTACAGTTAATATAACAATTACTCCTCCTGACAATACAGCAAAATATCAGAAATACAGTATATCATACAAAGGGAAGAAAAAATATATTCAAACCAAGTAGAGATAAACTGTCTTGTAACAAAGAAACATTCATAAATCATTCCATATTGATAAAATCTGGCAAGGAGAATTTCTTTTCATGATGGATTAGTTGTATCATACAGGAGCCTGGCAACAATACAAATAATGTAACTGATAGAATAAGGCAAGTTCTACCAACACACACTAACCATAAAGCTAATGATGAATGAAAATAATATGCAGGAAAGAGATGTATAATTTTAGTATGTTTTGCTGCAAATCCTTCCAGCAAAGAATCCTGGGTTGATTACAGCATGTGCATGTATGTTTCCATTGATCAGAAGTGTAGTAATTGACTAGATGATAAATAAGAACGTATAGCTGGTGATCACGTTTAGGTATTTGCCCAACGGAAATGGAACAGTATTGTTACATTATAAAGGTCTGAAATCTTTAACTTATGCTTATCAAACTTTTCACATTCACGCATTTCTTGTCCTGATTCAATTTTTTTTTTTAAAGTTTAAGAATAGAAAATGTGGATGACTCATTCCCATCATAATCTACATTGTTAAAGGAAGTAGCACAACCTTGAAAAAAAAAAAGTTTCCTGGGGACTTTTTTCCATCAAGCAAATCATGGAATTCAATTAAATTGGCAAAACATGAGAAAGCGTTTTTTAAAGTATTCAATTCAGGGAGATTAAATGACAAATACAGTGATGACCTTCTTTTGATTAACTTGTAGATGGAAATTTCGGGTTGCTTTAGTCAGCTTTAATTTCAGAAAAATAAACATTTTGACAACAATTCCAACAATCATAAGAAAAGTTCATGAAACTGTTGTTTGGTACAATCCTAAAGCATATCACAGCACCATATTAAACTTATTCTTCATGTTGGGGGAGGAATGAATGAACATTATGCACATGTCATAAGGGAAACAAAAATATCCAACACTAATTTCCAAGTATTTCTCTAATCATTTAACCTATAATGAAAAATTACTTTATACTTAGTGCTACTACCTTGTGTTATTTTCTGGTATCAGTAAATTAAAATGACTACAAAATGAAAAAAAATAAAATCATAAATCATTTGTCTGAACTAAAATAATAAAAAAAAACTTGTTGCCATGTTTGCAATACATTTTTATGTGAGTAGACCAAACTGAATTTCAAAAGCTACACTAGCTCTTAAAGTAATAATGCCTTTTCTGCAACTGTGGGAAAAATACCAGACTATGATGAAACATTGTTATCAATTTTCAAATTGGAGATCAATGCCCTAACCTTTAAATACTCCCCTCTGCATCCGTTCATGGAAGTCTCTGAGAAATCACAATTACCTCAAACTACAAAGGTTTAATGGAATTGAATCTGAGGATAATTCTCTTTCAATTGCTCTGTATTTGTAAGCTGCAGGGGCTTTCCATTCAAAAATACAATTTTACATCAGGTTTATTTACTCAGGGATGGTAGGATGGCGTTGAATGGGCAACTTTTCTTTATCTGACGTCCCTGCCGCCGGAAAAGTTATTATTTCTTGTCCAAGAAAACATGATTTGAGAAATATGCATTAAGATGTCAGATTTCAATCAGGAAGCCCATTCTATAATGACATTTACATTGAATTTTCATGACAATTCCAGTATTTTACTCATTTTTTCATGTTGTGTGAGGAAACAAACAAGGCTCTATAAATTATGAAAGGAAACAAATGCAGTGGTTTACATGCTATTATAAGCGTACTTTAATATGGATTTGTGAGAAACAGAAATTTGGGTTACTGCACATCACTCTCCAGACCTAATCCAGTCTCATAAATTTCATAGCAATGAGATATATTCATTTCACCGTTATAGATACCGTTCTTTATTTTTTCAAAGTTCTATCATTCGCTAATATCCATATCCCTTTCCACATCATACATCACTAAATCTTTTAAACAATCTATCTTTCCCATCAAACTGACCTCATACATACAATGTAGATTTTAAAAACTACCTTTCATTCTTTTAAAAAGATACTGTCCTATCTTTTCCAAAATGACTCACTTTAAGTTTAAACCATCTCTTTCCTCCCTGTATAAAATTCTTCTTACTCAGAGAAAAGTCATTTTGTTTATCATATAAAACTCTCAATTTCTGACTTGAATTCTGCTGAATAATCCAGTAATCTTCCTTTCAAACAATCCTCCTACCTACAGCTCAAAAGTATCCTTCATTTCTTTCTTCATATCAGCAGTCATTTACCCTTTCAAACCATCTTTCATCCTTCAAATCAAGATGACCCTTTGGATATGTTGCCATAGCAACCTTTTATGATTTTCTGTTTCCTTGACCCAAATCAAAATACACACCTGTAAGCTCGCCTTGAATAAATGGCAGCTACTTGATGATTGCTTAATCCTCTGTCAAATTAGATCAATATATGAAAATTTCCCTACAGTAATTTCATCACAGAAAAAGAAGAAATTTACAAATAAAGGTACCAAATGACTACACTAGTGGAGAATGAATGAAATCTGATGGTTCTATGTAGGTAGTTTTTGTTTGAAAAACATATCAAAAAGGAAAAAAAAGCTTGGCTACTAAAGCTGAAGCATTGCATAATGTATAATTCAGCATATCATCAAAAGTTACATGCATCTATACATATTGTGTTTTAGTAAACATTTGCCAGTTCATTCTACCTTTACTAATTTTGTCAATCACGATGTGAATCTAGTAACAATATTCAATTGTATGACCAATGGCTTGTATTATTTATCTTTTTATCTACTTTGAGGAGAACGATACTACTATTCAAGCTTTTCCATGGGAGAGGGGGGGGGGGTAATTATCCTGCTATGGCCAAGTCCAAAGAATGATATTCACATTGATAAAGCTAATAATTACCAAGAACATTAACAAAAACAAGCATACATATTCCTATCATACTACAGACCCCCATGCAGCCTCGCTAAATACCAGTATTTTTTAACCTCTGATTCCTCTGAAGAGTGCAAACTCCTCAATAATGACTTTGGGGTTTTGTGGTTTTCCTCAGTAAGGTGAAGGAACAATGAATGAATGAAGGCTCTATTGTTCACTGCCCCTGTAGACCATAATACGCACAGCCAGGCCTAGATACATAATGCTGCAGCGTTAAGTGTGCTGCCAGGGTTTCACCGCATGCATGTGTAGGCCTATACATGAACATGTCGTGGTGGATGGCATATTATCTGAAGTCCAAACTGGACAACTGGTTCATATTGCAGAATTAAAATGCATGTAAAAAGTATATAGGTCTACTGTATGTAAAAGATTTATAACAAACAGTTCTTAGGACTTTGCCAAGCTGGACTTGTGAAACATGTTAAATAGTTCAAATATCCTCCAAGTGAAAAGAATAGATCAGATAAATAAGTGTAACGATAAAGATGATGATGGTGATGATGATAGAAATAATAATAATACTAATAACAAATACTGAAAAAATATCATTCAAAATAGATGGACATCTACAGATACAATTGAATATTTGCTTTTTTATCAAAGTTGGGTGGGAATAATCGACAAAGCTTGACTTCTTATATGTCTATTTTTTCTGATTTTTTCTGGTACATAAGAATCAAATGAATCAGTACAATATTGTCAATCTTAGTCTAATGCAGTAGGAATATTTTACTTCCTCCAAAGAGCAGTTGGGTGTGGGCCTAGTTTTAGCGAGAGGTCTACAGGTTCATGTAGCCTGCCAATAGACATACACTGTGCTTACAGCGTATCTCTGCGTAAGATGTGAGTATACACAGCTAGAAGGTCTAGAAAAGAAGTGTGAAGCCACAGACAATGAATACCCTTTAAAAAAAAGCAATTGTGGAACGCTCCAATAATCATTGCCTTTTTACTCCCCTTTGTTCCACAAAATTGAATAAAGAGGTACACTAAGGTTCTGGTAGAAAAAAAAAAAAAAACATTTGCTGAAGTCTTCCATCAGGCAAATGTCACTTTTTCAAGATGGGCCTAAATTACAGGCAACATCAATGATGGTTTAATATAATTATGAGCCCATTTACAAATCAAACATTATCAAGGAAGACTAACAATTCAATATCATCTTGGAATGTGAACTTTTCTTTAAAAAACTTCTCTAGTATTAATACGAAGGATAATAACTGACATAATGGCATTTCCTAATTGAAAAAAATATCAATAAATATTTCTATTACTGTATCAGGACAACTCCCCTGGGGACTGGGGGAGTTGTCCTTGGGGAGTTGTCATGGGGGGGGGGGGAGGTGTCCTCCGGGGAGAGTTGCCCTCGGGGGAGCTGTCCTCCAGGAAAGCTGTGCTCCAGGAGGAGTCAGTGGGAATCGTATGGGGGGGGGGGGGGGGGGGGGAGTTGTCCTAGAACCATATACTATGTATGTATAAGCAGGGCTTTATGTTGCACTTTAAAATGGCAATAGCATCAGATTGCATAGCACCCCCCCCCCCCCATTAATATGAAATAAACATAACAGCCTATTCAAAGAGCCTTGGCCTTATTAGAAAGAACTACCAACTTGGTTTAGGCTCCTGTAACCTCTGACCTCCGGCCAGACGCCAGAGTCCAAGACCACAGCTCTCCCTTGCTCTATTCAATCTTCAAGAAAAAGTTGCATGATTCATACCAAACTTGACATCTCAAGAAGTGGGTCATCATTAAAGCTGACTGATGATACCAGCTGTGACCACCAAGTACCCCCATTCACACGGGCAAGACTATATGATGTTTTAATAACTGCGGAAGAATAAATAATGTTATCTTCCAAATAATACACAAATGAAACAATGCATCTTGTGAAACAGATTTCTGCATTGTTCCAATTGAAATCGCAAAAAGTATCATTGCATGTGTGAAGATTGTTATGCATGATAAGATAACTGCTTCAACTGGGAAGAACTCTAACCCAGTTGAGCACAATTTGATTTCAGTATAAGAGGCATTTTCTAGAACTAGGCTTAGCATTCAACTGGTTAATGAGGGCATACTTAATTCCATAGTTGTATGCAATCTTACAACACACAAGGTGTGAGTTTATCTAAACGCAGTTCCTTTCTGTGGTTTTTTTTTAAATATGGTTATTCTTATTACATATCAGCTATGTAAATGTACATGTATGTATGCTAGATGACTTAAATTTCATATTATTATTAAATGTCATAGATGACTTAAATTTCATATAATTATTGTCTGTTATTCTTTAAAAAAAGTTTTCATACAACGTCCCTTCTTGTGTGAAAGGTCTACAGATGACACCTTGTGAGAGTAGGCTCAGTAGTTGGGCAAAGAAATGACAGCAGGTGTATAGAGGCAATTTTCTAAAACAGCACTCTAGATGTACTACGTGTAGGCTCACTGGTGCTTTTCTGTACATTATCATTAAATGCGAGTGCATATAAGAAAACCGTTATTAAAGGAGAAGTCTAGGCGATTTCTGTAAGCATGGATCATAAAAAAAAAAAATTCAACAGGTAGAAAATGTCTTCCTTTACACAACATACCTTTGGATTACAGAGTAATCATCAATTATCTTTTATAAACAGTAGTTCTAGTACGAGCCCATTTTCATCCACAATACAGTTCGCACCCCGGCCCAGTGATGTAGCAGATGCACCGCATCATGCATATGCAGGCATATGATGCGAGTGCAGTGAAGTGCGTGCATAGCGCAAGAGTGAATCACTGCAGTAGAGGTACACATTGCTTGTTTTGTCATCTCATATCGCGCCGTAGTTCCTTTTTTCCCCCCTGAATTTTAGTAGATCCACAGTCATATCATTTCTGATTTTATTTATGCTTCTTGTGCCTAATTGTTAGCCTCAGAATTTGTAAAGACCGTTTAATCTGACCATTTCAATCGACGAGAAGACCTTACAATTTCTCGTGGGCTCGTAGCCCATCACTTTCGAACGCCCACACCCTATCCACCGCCACCTGCCAACATCCCAGCTTGAAGTGGTCTTCGCACACTTTCATTTACTACGAAAACTAATAAGTTTTAATGTCGAATTTGTCCGTTCTAATATCATTAATCAATCAGGCACTCCTCTTCCTGTCCATCAGGGGATTCGGGATTGCAAAAAACTTCTCTTAGGAACAGAACTGGTGTGATTTGTACACCCAAAAGCTGGACATCTCGGCACTTTGCATAGAGAATGTGCAGAGAATAAATGCGCATGCGCAGTGCAAATGCATCGCCTACGTCACGCGACCAATGACCATATTTGGGTTTTGGTGGGAAATTCAATTATTCGGAGTAAAAGAACGAACACTTAATCGGTATTTAAAAATCACGGAAATCACTTTGATAAATGAAAGTAGCATTATCTGTTGCTTGAATTTTAAGCTTTATAGTGTAATTTTAATTAAACTGTCTGGACTTCTCCTTTAAACCTGAATTTGAACTAAGCTCAATGCAAACTTCACCAGGAATCATGCCTTTTTTCAAAACACAAACACTTTCAACAGATTCATCTGCAGTACATGGCATACTGTAATTATCATGGTATGCGGTATAAAAGGTCAAATCACTAGAACTTTTTCCCCTAAATACAGTATCAGATGTGTAGAAAGCCCCATACATGTATGTACAATATTTGATTGATTTATTTATTTCCACAATCTGATAAAAATACAGGTACAATAGCATAAAAACAATATGGTACTGTTTTGATCATATGTATGAGATGGTATTTTGATCTAAGATATGCCAACCTTTTTTTGAAAGCTGATATCATTCATATTCAATTACATTCATAAATTCAATGCAGAAAATGGTTTAGATCTAATGCTGTTTTAAGCCTCTATGACAGCCCCACCTGGGGCTTTCTTTCTATGAATAAAGGAGGACTTTTGATTAATCCCAAAATCAATGAAAACAAATGAACCAGCTGAAAGTTCAATGAAGTGCCAAAATTCACAAACCTGATATCCTATTTTCACCTAGACGTTCAATCTCTGGCAAATGCTGCAGCTCCAAAAAGTGTTTGTTGTTGCCAAGAGAGGAGGAGTTTCAACTGAAAAGCCTGATATGATCATAAAGAGTCCATGGAATCACCAGACAATCTTGTTTGATTTCACGCTTTTCAGTATCAACATAGTTCAAAAATTCACACGAAATGGTATTCATGATGATTCCTACCAAAAGGCACTTCCTGAAATATGTGTGGGTCTTCTTGTGGCAATGTTTTCATGAGCCCTTCCTGAGAGCTAAACCAGGAGAACACCATTTTTTTGTGTGTGTGTTCTTTTTTTTTTCTGTGCTAGATGACATTCATATGTTTCGTGTGACAGGACTGTAAAATCGATGGATTTGATGAGCAATCCTGCTCAAGTTCAATAAAGTGTCAAAATTAACACAAAATGGTTTCCCTGGTCAATGCACTAAAAGAGCACTTCTTGAAACATACACTGACATATGTAGCAGTTTATCACACCATGATGAAAGCCCCACCTGAAAAGTGTTAAAAAACAGAGTGACTTCCTATATCAATCACTACCCACTGACTGATGTTTGAGTTTGTACAAGCATTGATGGATTTGTCTAACATCACTGCTCAAATTCACCCTGACAAAACTTCACTAAAGTGGTAGAATTCTCACAAACTGGCAACCTGCAATTTCTGTTCAATGTGCTAAAAACAGGAGGTTCTTAAGATAATATCAACACATATTATGTGTTGACTCTCTAGTAATGTTTCACACCCTATAAGATATGGTTCCACCTGCAACTTTCTTTATCATACATGACGACTTTTGATCCAAAAAAAAAGAAAAGAAGCCTGATGTGATTCTAAAATCACAACTTAATGAACATCTTTCAAACAGAAGTTCACACCAATGCACTTAAGTGAAGTTCCTGAATTCACACAAACTTGTAGACCCCTCATATTGCTAGTTTGCATACATCTACTACACACTTCAAAGTGTGAAGGAGAGAGTTGAGAGATGTAGTAGAGAGAGAGAGAAAGAGAGGGGGAGGATAAAAGGAGAGAGAGTGTTGGAGAGAACAGCTATATTTGTATATAAATAGTACCAAGAGAAGTGACTGAGCATAGGTGGAAAGAAAGTGATTTGACATTGATGAAACAAACAAATTAAAAAAAAAAAAATTAAAGCTGGAAAAGTACACTGAAAGAAGAAATTAAAAAGTGAATGGGCTGGTTTATTAATGTATCAGGTATTGATAAGCCAGTTTATGCATGTTTCTCTCATGAACTCTTGGTTACCAACTACCGTTACGGTATTCCATTCACCAATTATGCATAATGGCACCTGAATTGATGGAATCCATTTTGCATGCACTGGTGGTTGCTATGTCAGGCAATCATTGGGCAAGCCTTTTAGCTGTCAAGGGAAGCTTTTGTTGAACAACTAAGCATAAAATTAGTATTAAAACCGGTCTATTGATGATATATACACTGTATATATCATCAATAGACTGGTTTTAAAGGGGGTACCCAATGCTGAAACAATGTTAGTTCATTTAAAAGAGCATGATTTTATTAGCAGAAAATCATCTGCCTAAAGTTTTTTAAAAAGTCGTGTTGCCAAGGAAACCCCCAAATGTGGTAAGATTTCAGGATATTTTTGACCCCTCAGCTGTGACCCAGTTCAACTGGGTACCCACTTTGACGTCATTTTGACGTCAAAGTGGGTACCTTGTCGCGCACTTCTAGCAAAATGCGCGCAAGGTATAATACACATTCTACAGTCTAGCGCGCAGCACAACTGCAATGCGCGAAGCTGGGTACCCACTTTGACGTCAACCTCATACTCAATTTTTTTTTGGTCAGCTCTTGACTTTTTTATGAGAAAATTAGTCTAAATGCATTGATTTCGATTGAAAATCATCATATTTTTAATGTTATTCTTCTTATAATTCTATTCTCGATCATATATCAATTTTTTGTTTACCATTGTGTAATCACTTTAATACAGCCACTGTATATCTAGGTATGACTGAATGAACTGCCTCCTATATTTTCTGGCAAAATATTAGAGAAAAATTCTACATACTGTATACCTTATAAAAGAAGTAAATTTTCATGTGAATGTTAAGGCCTCCTTTTCTATTATCAAAAGGTAGAGTTTATAGATTGCAAGGATTTGATAAACACCCAAAGTATTTACATGTATATTATAACAAACACATTATGCAGTTTGTACATGTTTGTCCATTACAACAAGCAACACACAACACACTGAAAAATAAGACAAACAACATACTAACTTTCTCTTCACCTGCAGTTAGCACTACCAGGAGATAACCAATTAGTGTCGAGAGGAAGAGAGAAAATACAATGTCGAAGACTCGCAAGTCTCACACTCTAGATTAATGGGAAGGGAGGGACACGCCATCAAGCGCATCCTCTTTGTCGGCAACATAAAAGGCGGTGCCATCAAAGGGCAGCGAGGGAGAGACAGAAAGAGAAAGAGAATAAAAAAATGTTTGTGATGTACGACACAGATGTTCTCCATTAGCAGTCATTTAGTTTGACTCAGAACTGCGCCTATCATGAAATGCCACTCATCTTCACTAGATTATCCTTCTCCGCCCCTCTCGTTATTTCAGAGCCGCATGGAGCTGATGTTTCATGTAATATTTTGAATTAAAATACAAAAGCCTAGAGGGGCTGCAGGGTACTAATGGGTAGCTTGTAGGCACAAAAACAAAAAGCTTGTGAGTACAAATTGTTTGTCTAAGCTACATGTACATGTATAGTACATACATGAACTGGGATCTTAGAACTTATATGGTAAAACCAACAACAAAAATTAGAACTAGACACATGATTCTATTTTATTCTAAACACTTTGCTTGCTGAATTAATTTTTAGGGAAAATAATGACAAAAATATTTGTTCTTTTGATATTTTATTTCAATTCGGATATCTCTGTGTGGTCATTGATGGTAAAAATCATTCTATAGCTTTTGTTTTAAAAAGCAGAGAACCATTTTGAGAGCCACAGAACTAGCATCTGAAAATTTGTTTTCCTTAAAGTGTTTCATTGATGTAGCTCCATGCAAACAAAGCAATTTACATGAAATTGTACATGTACGGTATACAGAATTTACATGAAATTGTACATGTATACAGCACTTCAAACTCTTCCAATTATTGGGGGCACTCTGCCTACTCAACTTATTATTCGATGAATTAACTATCACTGGTGAACATTACTGCCATGTATGATGTGAATTGGCTGAATAGATATTGTAGGGGGGAAACTGAATTTGCAAAAAAAGGTTGTTTCCCTCTTAACACAAACAATCATTTTGATTAAATAATTTTCATCCCCTCTTACAATTTAGGGCCTGCACAATCTGCAAGGGTAAATAATTTCAAACAATTGAAAATGAAAAAGGCCTACAAAAATTTATCATAAATGCAATTCAATAAATTTGATTTTTCACTGAGATCTGACACAAAGCCATTCTGGCTTTTAATCAGTTACATTGGCCAGTATCTTTTGCATAGTACATGTACATGTATGTATGGTTTTAAGGTGTCGATTCCAAAGACTACGCCATTCTTCTTGGTGGCCATATTGAATGGATTAGACTCTGTTGATGAGAGATGGAGCTCTTTGGCAGAAGAAATCCATTGACAGCTTATTTCACTAAGAATACTTAGCCAGCCAAATGCGTCTTAAAGGGGAGACATCGGAAAAGTACAAGTATCCATGCGAAAACCTACAAAAAACGCAGGATGATCTAATGTATACTAGGAGACTGATAATGGTAATTTGGGTACCAGTAATTTTCAACCCTTCCCCATATAAAGAATGATCAATTTTGCTACTGAATTTTAAAACTTTTTGAGAATCTCATAAATTGTTAACAGAACCATTCTGTAAAGCCTTCCAAATCACATTTCTATTTACAATAAATTCAAATGATCTCTCATGTAATAAAAAAAAAAAAACAGAAAAATTAAACTGAACTATCTTTACTGACATCATGCATGGTGCATACAGTACAATATGGAGGCTATATGACTATTGAATATAAATTTGTAGCATAGTAAGCAGTAGGCTTATGCTCTTCAGGTCAATTTCAGGGCATTAATATCCAGTAAATTGCACTGTTTGGTGCAGTTCCTACAACTACCACTACTACCAATGATGCAGAAAATTTCTCACAGAATGAATGGTATTAATTACATGCTGCAGCAAATTTATTATCAAAGGCGGTATAATGACAAATGCTGTAAGGGCAATATCCTGCATTACATGTACGTGTAGGCTCTAGATGTGCGCTTATTTTTATGTCTGTTTGGTGGTCGTGGAAATGGAAAGAACAATGTAGGCTAGGAGTATGGACTGTGATATCAATGGAAGTTAATTTCTTTTTTTCAAAACTAGATAATAATTTCAAGATATATTCCACAGCCAATTTCCTACTGTAACCAAAAGTGAACTTAAAACCCTCTGAACCCAATGATGCACACAGTCCTTACCCCAAATCCTCAACAAAATAAGGCCTAGAGCAAACTTTGTATCCTAAAATGAATGAAACCCAAACTTTTGTTTTCACGTAGGTTCAGATTGAAAATTTTGAGGGTGAATGCTCCGTTTCATAAAACTTGTTATCAAAATCAAGTTGCAATAACTATTATCAGGTACTGAAATCCTTGCATATGACTGGCTGAGAGCAAACTTGTCATAGAAATGTGGCAGTTGCTACTGATAACAACTTTTACGAAAAAGAGCGCTGGTAACTTTTGAGTGGTCCAGACTTAGATATTGGGCACACTTTTGTCCAGCCGTAGCAAGTGTCTATTCATATTTTTCTTCATTAAATGTACTCGCACAATTCTAGCCTTTTTCATACTGTATATCGAAGGGGTTTACATGTATGCAAATGCTTCAGTTTTCATATTTTTAGGCTCCAAAAGAACAGGGGAGTGTTTCATGAAGAGTTTTGTCGGTGAAAATCACTGACAAATGTTACAAGCTACTGAAAATCCTTGCATCTGATTGGCTGACAGCAAATTAGTCAGTGAAAATCACCGACAAAACTCTTCATGAAATGCTCCCCAGGTCTACTCTTGCTGTACATCTAATGTATTGGTCCACATGTAGGTATAGGCACATGTGTAGAGGGAGATGTACAGGCCAGGCCTACGGGTCATCTGAGGTTAGTTGTCCTCAAATGGGCCTCTCCATCAAGTTATTCTTTCATTAGTCTTGCTCCTAAACCATCTTCTGTATCCGAAGACTAAAATGTATAGTGACTATACCATCACCTTAATTTAGGGATGCCAGTTAGAACTGATCAGAGGGCCTGAAAATCACCTAAAATGAAATATTTTGTACACAAAAATGCATAAACTACGGCCTGAAAATTAATTGCCAGGGCCTGAATTCAGGCTTTTGCCTGAAAACTGGCATCCCTGCTTAATACAGCACCTTACAACTCTTCTGGCCTGATCATACCAAGTAATCAGTCAAGGCCTACAAATGAGCATGTTTTCATTATCCAATTTCACATGCCAGACCAAATTTATGTAAATGTATATCCCATAAAAACATTCTGAAAACTAAGCCCAAAATGGTGCAAAATGTTTGCTACAATGTCATTTAAAATTACATCTCTAGAGGGTTATCCAATCCAGAATGCATTCATATTATAGATTTTTAAGTCTCCAATCCCCTTGATAGCATTTGTCTACTGGTACATGTATGCCTGTATAGCAGATGGTATTTTATGGTGGCCCTGAAGTACGCTCGACAACAGGTCATGTGCGACGTGAATTTCGCATCCCAGGTCCTGAACTTCGCATCCGAGGTCATGAATTTCATTGCATCCCAAGTCGTGAAATTCACGACCCGCGGTGCGAAATTCAGGACTGGGATGCAAAGTTCGCGCCACGGATCCTGAATTTCACATCACGGGTCGTGAATTTAATGACTTGGGATGCAAAGTTTGCGCCACGGGTCATGAATTTTGCATCGGGGGGTCATGAATTTCGCGACTTGGGATGCAAAGTTCAGGACCTGGGATGCGAAATTCACGTCGCACATGACCTGTTGTCGAGCGTACTTCAGGGCCACCATAGCATTTTGAGTGACAGCACATTATCTATCTTCTGGTAAAATATAGATAAGAAGATATAAGAAATACTGATGGTAGGAAAAGATGAGCATTTACAGTATATAGATACAGGATACACTAGACTAATGCGTTTGGGGGATGTGAAATACCCAGGGGGCTGAAACTCCGCTTCTGCATCCGTCCAGCCATGGAGGGGGGGTACGGAGGGTCAAATTGATCCCGCGTTTTATGTACAAAATTTTATAAACCTATGGCGCAGACCATTTTTCCGAGTATCAGCGAAAATCAGGCTTGTTTTGCCTTGCGCGCAGCGCGTATCACATTTTCATGAATATTTATGAATATGTATTAGATTTTTGTTACTTATTAACATAATAACGCATGCGCACTGAATTATTCATTCATTCATTCATTTACCGTACCGTCGCCCAGACTCGTGAGAATTTCCCTAATTTAATTTCCTCTCTCATTTCAATCATTTTACCCCAATAGCTTACACCCACTTCTATTTATCTGATGCCGATGCTGTCAGTAAGACATGCATTTCTGATTTTGACTTTATTTTGTGTTGATCACTTGCAGACTAAATTCAACAAAAGCTGTGTTTACAATATTATTATTTGAGGAATCCACACTCTACAAGCATTGCTTTTTTTTAATAGTGGATCACCTCCATTTCCATAACATAAGAGCTTATAGGCTACTGTATTATTCTTTTGTAGATTAACTTTGTTTCATATTTCAAATTATGTAAACGTATCCCCCTCCACCAAACAGATAAATTCCTCTCGCATATGGCTGCTACAATCATGGGCATCAATGTGGGGAGGGGGGGGGGGGGGGGGGGAGGGGCATGGCGCGGTATGCGTCCCTAATATTTTAAGAGTGGGTTGACACAATAGGGTATGTCCCCCACATTCTGGAACAAAGCACACCTAGTGAAACCAAATTTCCCCACCCCCTATACTTAAAGCTGTGAGCTCTTTCTCTTCTCAGCAAAGTTTAACGTTAATTTTTGCTCGTTGACATTTTGGGGAGGGGATCATCATAGACATATAATAAATGTATCCCCCTAAAGAATTTGATCCAAGGATTTTTTTTTTCATTTCTGCAAACCCATTAAGGTGTATGCCCCCAAAGAAAAAAATGCTGAGGAGCATTTTTTTTACTCGCTAGTCAGTGAATTTTAGGACAGTACCCCCCCCCCCCCCCCCCCCGTCCTGTATGCACTGCAATCATACCTCAGTTACAAAGTAACTTCATGATTTTGTGCCTGCATTATCGTCAACAATGCTTTTTTTCCTTTCTTTTGCTAGTCCCTGAATTTTTGGACAGCCCCTTCCCCCCCCCCCCCCCACATGGCTACAATCACACCTCTGTCACAAAACAACTTCATATGATCTTATGCCTGCATCATGCATCATCTTCAACCTCATCATCATTGTCTTTTCTTCTTTCTTTTGCTAGTCAGTGAATTTTTGAACAGAGCCCCCCCCCCCCCCCCCCCCCCTCCATCACACCTCAATTACAAAGCAACTTCATATGATCTTTGGCCGGAATCATCATCCTCAACCTCGTCGTCATCATCATCATCAACACTATCTTTCTTTCGCTATTCAGTGATTTTTCAGACAGTGCCCCCCCCCCCTCCATATGGCTGCAATCAACCTCAATTACAAACCAACTTCATATGATCTTGTGCCAGCATCATCATCCTCATCATCATCAAAAACACTGACAAAAGCAACATCAACATCAGATTTCACTCAAGGTTAAGAGAAATTGAAAGACAATAAGAATATAGAGAGAAGAAAATTATTTTATTAGCAAAAAAGTGTAACTCTAATTTCAATGCAGCAAGAGATCAGCAAACATTTCTGGAGGCAGAAAGCTCTTGTTGGAATACTTATAATAGGCCTACTATTTAAACATTCTTGCAGTGTGAATCCATATAGCCTATCAATGTAATTACATAATAATAACAATGATAATGATAATAATAATAAAAATGTAAAAAAGAATAATGATAAGTTTGACAAATTTCTGAAACAATTCAGCCAAAAACTTAGATATTGGTTCATATGGTTCCCCACCTACCTGCATAGGTAGTTTTGTAAATTCAGGTAACAGCGTGAAGCAACCCATCCCTAATAACTGACTAGACTTGCTCCAGAACTACCCTCCAAACAATCATCCCCCCCCCCCCCCCCCCCCCCCCCCCCTCAGTGTCTACCCCTGGACAATCAACCCAAGCCAATTACAATGCCCATCCCATCCCCTAACTTGGAAATGTTACTTACTGTAATTGACCTCAGGATTATTTCTTGGGGGGGGGGACAGTACACTGGAGGTAATTACCCGAGGAATAATAGTCCTAGAACTGTTGATTTTGAAGGCACAACTTCTATATACAATTTTTGTGTTCCCTGATTTTTTTATTTCTTTTTAATAGTTGTTAAAATGGTTTTGGTCCATGTTTCAATTGAATTCACAGATTAATACATTTTATTAGCCTGTCATGAAATAAGGCTCAAATTTTAATCTAGGTATACATCTTTAGGCAAAATGCAAATGAAGTTTCAAAATAAGGGCTTGGGGAAGGGTGCAATTCCTTAGTCTTCAAGCAGCTGGATACTCTACAAGCCTTGTACTTGAACTTCTTAGACAACCTGCAAGTAGAAAACAAAAGAAAAGAGAAAAATTTGTAAGCATGCTGCAGAGTCGAGAGAGAGAGAGAGAGAAAGAAAGAAAGGCTCCTCTCTAAGTACATGATAAATGACGTGATGAACCTGCCTGAAACTTTATTCTAAGTAGTTCAGTACATTATACTAGGAGGTCTGCACATAAGACTGCAAGCTTCAGTCTGTGATAATAAAAATATTGGTTGTTGTTATTAGGCTAAGACTCGTTAGTCTTTACTTTGTATGGCTACTCTGTAGTAAAATACGTTGGGTTTTTTTTTTTTAAACATCTACGGCACATGGATATTTCTGTCTAGAATTTAGCTTAAATAACGTACTACAGAAATGACAAACTTTAAAAATCTACACTTTTCAAAGCTACAAATCATAATGGGCTTACTTCATACCTTGCCAGTGGCAGGAGTAGATTTTTCTAGATCAAGTGGAGTTGACTTGATAACCAAATCTGCCTGTATTGTACCATCTGAAGACTACATCAGGTTCAGGTCCCCTTTAAAAATTAAAAAGAGAAAGAGGTATATATCATGATTATTTCAAAGCAGTGTGGTGATAACAGGTCTATGAATGATGTCTAGCCCATACATAGCCAGGCTTTGTCTAAATATGCCAGGCCTAGACTCTAGGTCTACCGTCTACTACTAGTACTAGTCCGATGATGGGTGATTTTCATGACAAAGAAAACATCAAGTTCAACTAGTCAAAGGAAGGTCCAATATAGGAGTATCATGAATTCAAACCAGGGTATAGCTTAACATGAACAATCATGGCTAAAGTTTTACTTAGAGTCTAGATCTAAAGTTAGTCCGGATCAATGTTCCCAGCAAGGCCCGGCCCCAGGGGCACAGGGACACTCACTCCAGCCGGCCAGTAACGGCTTAATCAGAATTAACATTACGCTTGGGAATATCGTAGCCGTCCGTCTTGCAGTGCACTCAGCCTCGACTCCAGTTTCTAACAGGTCAACATCTACCGCTGATTATCGCTGATTTAGCTAGCTTCAGTACTTTATCCACCGGAGAAAATTCTACAAACAGTTCTCTACGGAATAAGTGTAATCTCTTTGAAAAATATCGCCATTACATTATTTTTCTCTCATGATTTAGAGTTCAATTGTATACAAGAATAGTTTCCTAAGTTTGGGCTTTGGAGGTGATGTCCCATGCACTTTGTACAGGTAGCCTACGCACTGCTTGACGGACGATTAACAACTACGATGAAGACTGGTTAATAAAATGTCGCTTTACTTACTTTTCAGGTCATCTTATAATCTCATTCCATTCTGCATGCTCCTTTTAAGAATTTCTGCTTCCTTGGGGTTTACTCTGAATTCTTTTCACAACATGCAGATTTCCTGAAACAAATTTCTTGAGCGGTTTGTGCTGAAATGGTCAAAAAGTTGCACTCCTCTGCCAGCCGCCATTTATCCGAATTGCTGCCTCAAATCGTAGGGAATTGTGGGAAGGCAAAAATGTTTTATGTATGAGCTTATGCATTAAACATGAAGGCAATTACCCAATCATCGAACGGTATTTGAGAGTTTTATCTCATGAATAATAATTGACCCTCCGAAGTCGTCTTCTATTTTGCCGCGGCCGCCATTTTGGCCCAATGCAAAAGCCTATGGTATGTCAAAGGTCAATTTTTAGTTGCCTCTCTAGCCTTCCTTCGGAAGGCATACTGTGTATGCATCGTATCTCTGTGGAAATACCAGTGGCAATGTAGGGCCTACATGTGCATATATTTTCAAAGTGAAACTCAGTTTAAAAATCAAAAAAAATATCAGTCGAAATTGCGAATGCTGAAAACATTTGTAGCTGATGACTGTATTGCTAGGTGACTTCATACTGCAAAAAAATTAACTGATGTTGCTTTGGCATTGTTTTCCTTATACAAGCTTTATGTACAAGGTCTAATGACAATCGTAAGCTACAATGTACAACATGCAGATTGAGGCATGGCCTATGTAAAAACAAAATAAAATCGTATTTACTCTGCAGTATATACCGGTATCAGTCATCATTTATTTGCAGTAATTTGGGCTTTTGCATTGGACGAATGGTGTGAATATATATTATCTGTGTAGCAATGCAGGCTTTGAATATTCAGCAAGTGATTTGATTACAACCCTGTATATAGGTCAACCTGTCACCTGATGCAGGATACAAATAAAAGAGTTTATGTCCAGGTGTTTGTAGTCCAACAAATGTGCTAATATAGTTTCTTTGAGTGATGTATCAATTGACTGAGTTGTAATTCACCTTGAAGTGCTTCCATTCGATGTAATTCTCTTCCCCCCCCCCTCCCCACTTTTATATTTTATAAACATAGTATAATATAAACGGAAGTTATTTGATTAAAAATTGGTACATGATACATGTACATTTGAATATTTCAGAAAATAGGATGTTTTAAGTAACAGGCCTAAAAAGCTACACAGGCCTGTGTAAATGAGGGCTTACAAGAAGCAATGAAGTTCCATACTACCAACATTATGCTTGGTTGTACTTTGGTCTTCAATGCAGGCCATACATGGTTTAAATTCCTACATAGAATCATGTACCACTGTATATGTACAATACCAGTCCAACTAAAAAAAAAAAAGAATGAACATACCTTAAGTGCATTATCTACAGTGTACTTCAGTCTGTGTAAGTTGCAGGAAGGTCAAAATTCAAGTGGATTTGTAATCTTTTAAGACTCAAGTAGTCAAGTACCATCTTTTCTGCATTTTCTTATCATGTTAATGGTTGAATCATACCTCAGACTCTCTGAATGAGAGCCCAGCTTATGTGTGTGCTCAAGAAACAATCTGCTAGATATTTGAAGACACAGTACATGTATTTGGTACACAGCTCTTCTAGGTGGGCCTATTAGTTAAATCAGAAACAGAATTTGACATTCAAAGTTCCTGCAATATATGCTGTGTCAAAATATTTGAACTTTTTGAGCAAACACATTTCTTTTTTCTGTTTAGTTCAAATTTCAAAGAAAATAGCTCATCCAAACATAAAGATGGTTTCAATAAAAATACAGAAATGAGAGCAAGATAAGAAACTTTAATTTGAGGGAGTTAATCAGAACTATATAATTTAAGTGGGCTACAGTCAAAAGCAAGTGAAATTTAAGGATTTACATTGGATTGACCTGTAGCACAAACTGACAACAAATTAATTCACCAAGCTCATTCACTGGCTTTTTTGAAGACTTAATTTGCAGACTCCCCAAAGCACTTGTCAAAAGTCAAAAGTGGCTACGTGAGTACGTGAAACTCAACATACAGTAATCATTTAGGAAATTTCAAGGATTACAGTGAGCAAATATTCAGACTGCCTTGACAGTTAATATGGTTCTATTCACTAGGATTCAGCTTTAGTGGCAGATTCACTTGTAGCCTGGGCAGTAATTTGCTTTCAACACTCAGTAAAACTCATTAAGATATTTGCTTTAAGCTACATGGGATCTACATGTAGGCCAAAACGTACAGTGACAGTGAAGAGTTGGAAGGTGGAGATAGCAATGAAATTTCTTATTTAGTATTAGTCCTTTTCTTCTTTATTTTCATTTGTTTGAATTACATGAAGGTGTACATGATATGTAGGCTATACATACTTTTATCCAATGAAAATTTTCTTCTTAGAATGATTTCCAATAAAGAAGAGGATAATCATCATGCCTTAAATGCATCATATCCAAGTCGTAAACACACTCAGGCCTGTTATTCTATACAAGGATGAAAGAGACTTCTTTTTAATGTAACAAAAATGAACACACCTTCTTTTAATGAGCCTTCCAAAAAGATCCATGTCAAATTGTTTGTTGTCATAATTTTGTCCTCCACTGTGCCCCAGAATTTTATAGAAAGAGGTTTGCCGTACTGATAGTGACCATTCGGAGCCACACACCATGTTCAATGCTATACTAGAGCTCTATCAATACACACACCTTCACTGGCATTGACCTTTTTCTTTGAAAAATTTTCAATTCAATAGCCCTCCTCTTAAAGCATACAAACTCCCAGTACCCAATGCACACTGTACAGCTACTGGAAGAATAACGACCTTTCCCTGTTGTACATCATGCACTTGAAACTCCTCTACTTCTGGCACTTAAATATTTATAAATGGACTGAATTCTGGGCTTTAGCATACTATTACATGTATGTAGAAAACAAGATCACCGGATAGAACAAAAGTAGATGTTACGTGCCTGTGATTATAATAAAATCATGTGTATGGAGCTGTAAAATCATTAGTAGATATGCACTCGTATTTTATAATAATAATAGCATGAATAAAACCAAACTAGTCTACATTAATTTTCACCATATTTTTACAATTGATTACTGAGAATAAATGGCACACAAGAAATACATGTACATAATTTTATACATGTAGCTTTGTACAAGTATCTGTAGAGCCTATAACTTCCTTCACAATATAGCCTATGGGTCCAAATGTAATTTGCACAATGGTGTATTGAAGTGTAATTGGCTGCACGACATGAAATTTCCATTCATGATATTTCCCTAGTTTATGGCCTATGCTTCCATGCCACCCAATATGATCCTGGTTCATAATGAACGTGACCAGCCATGCACCCTGTGGAGCATGGGGGAAACCTTGCCCCATCGTGCCTGTAATACGATCGGTATTCACAGTTGGGGGCTGGCCAAAGTACAGAGAGCTAGGATCTATGGATTACGGAGAAGTTTGGAAGGAACACACAACTTCGCTGTTTACCGTGGTATGAAAATACTGCAGAGTACCACAAACTTGTGATACCAATTCATGCACATTCAACAGATAGTCGTATACTGGTATTATGTACTCTACACTCTACACTATGCGCGCGTGTGGCAAAGGGCGCTAGATTTACGCTTGTTGCCATGGTTTAGACCACGGTTTATGTAAATTCATGCTTAGATTAATTTACATAAACCGTGGTCTAAACCATGGTAACAAGCGTAAATTTGGCACCCTTTGCCACACGCGCGCGTTTATCATTGGACCTTTCTCAGCGTAAGCGCTAAGTCAAGCGCACTTACACCACAAAATTTGCCTAAACCATGGACTAAATTTAAACCACCTTTGTGAATTCCGGCCAAAAACTCTCCAAATTACACTATCATACAAAATACTGGTGTAAAAAGCAAATTATCATAACACCACAGATGCCAACCTTTGCAGTATTGCAGTTTCTTTAATATAGGAAAAGAAGTGCATGTACATGTGTTTATATGGGTGGAAAAAGACCCAAGATTACGGCTAAAGGACTGTACAGTAACAAAAATTCAAGAGAAACAGTATGTCACTTGAAATCTGCAGTATTTTCCATATATAAGAATAGTAAAATAAACAAAAAGTGCAAAAAAGAACAGGTGGCAGCAGGGTAACATGTACAAGATATTTGTTGATACTTACAGGGGGCCCATGATGGCCATGTTTACATCCTGGCATGTGATCAGGTGACCCATCAGCAGTCCAGAGGTGTTCCTCCGAATCGCGATATCTTGCATTGATACATCCTCTCAAAATGTAGGAATCACCTAAAACATGAAAATCAAAAAATAAATTACATATAGAGCAAATTCATGACATATAAGTGGTCCATAGCCTATATGTGATAGAGGGTCCATGTTGTGTGCTTTGGCCCCATAACTTTGATGCAGAACACTCAAAACATACCAAATACACTAGCAGAAAGAGCACAAAAATCTACACATATTTTGCCCTTTTGGGCTGAATCAATATTTCTCCTTCAGTGTGAATTTTTTTGAAAAAAAGCACTAAAATCCTTAGCTTGGCAATGTGATAAAAAGTAAATATTCAATGTTTTTTCTATGCAATTGACAACTTTTTTAACTTTTCAACATATTTTTTGTCAATCTATATTCATTACAGATTCATGACTTTTTAAAAGAAAAATGTAGCAATAAAAGAAAAATAATGGTGTTGTCAATTTGAAGAAGAAAAACTGATTAAATTAGGCTTATTTGTTTGAATAATATCTGTCCTGAATTGGTTATGAGAACTTTGTAGTCAACAGATTAATTTTACAAGTGAATCTTACAAATGACAAGTTGAGGTGGAACTTCCGGGAGTCTCAGTTTTTATATGTACACGTAATTCTGTAATTGTGTAGCTGCGGTACGCTGTGGCAGGAAGTCAAATTTTTATCATTTACTTTATGAAATTTAAATTTCCATCTCATCAGATTAATGACTAGACATTACAAATATTTCTTCCCTGAATTGGTCTATTGGACACTACTTGTAAATTTATGTGTTTCTTGTATCATTTCAGTACCTTACATAATTTCACCAATCACCAAGTCACTACCAATAAATAACCTGAAATTCAAATTATTATGTGTTACATAAAAGATCAAATATTCTATCCTCTCGTAGATTTTGGGATCTCATAAAAAAAAAGAAGTCACTATCATCATCAGCTTCAATGATAAATCATACAGACTTTCAAAAAATATCTCAATCAAAGGAAAGGAGAAGCTTTATAATAAAGTGAGGTTGCAGGAAAGCTGGATCTCTTATTCTTAAGTCATCACCAGCACAGCGATAAACTGATGGTACATGTTGGATGCAAATACATGTACATTACAATGACTACATGCATACATGTATACGACTGACTAACCTTCTGGATTTTCTCTCCTTTTGTAACTCCAAGACCAGTCTAAAAAAGGGAAGAAAAAGAAAAAGATATTCACCATACAGAATTTTCTAATATGTTAGATATGTTAGCAAACAGCAAAGCTTTGCCACTACATTTTCCAATGGATGAAAGTAGCATAACTGGACAATCATCATAATTGTCACCATTAAAAATTTCAACCACCATGCAGTGTTTGAATGGAAGTTCTCTAATATCAACCTAAAATTTCTGATTATACTTGTTTGCAGACTGTCTGACAGTTGCAAAAATTGGAAAATACATGTATGATCCAATTCACTGCACTGCAGTTTCTTTCTCTTTCCAAAACCATAAGAAATAATTTGTTTTTAATTCTGCAAACAATGAGAATTTTTTTTTTTGTTAAATCCTGGTAAATAAATTCTTTTTATGCGCAATTTGTATCATTGCATGCATGCGTAAAATTTCTAAATATTGTACATGTACATACTACATACATATGTATGTAGGCAACAGGATCAGATTAAGAAAATTGCATTGCCACCACCACCAACATCATCATCATCTGGGGAGGGGGGCAAATGTGGCTTCCCCTTTTTTGTAAAGCAGCTTCTTGGGGGTAATATAGACACCTATGGTGTCAGCCAGACTTTACCCCCCCCCCCCCCCCCCCAATTTTGAAAAATCCTGGGCCGGTATTCTGAAAATTGTTTTATCTTTTATTTTATTTTAATAGCAATCAGAAATAGCGTATGCCATTGGCTTGCATCACATACTTTTGCCTGCTGGTCCATGGGTGCAATTTTGTGCAGTTCAAACCAATCACAGGTTCCCCTTCAAAATGTGTTATGACAATTAAAAGAGTGAAGATAAGAAAAAAAATAAGATAATTTTCAGAATACCGGCCCTGGATCCGCTGATCACTATCATCAATCATACATGTACATGTACATGTAATCATCAATCATGATAATCAATACCATCAGTCATTATTATTAATCATCATAGTCATCATCACCATGAACACAATCATCTCCAAATTTACCATCACCAGAAATACCAGCAATCATCTACAATACCATTTTTTCATCATCATCATCATCCACCACTCCACACTACCATCACCACCATCAACACAAAACCATTCTCATCATCACCTCCAATACCAAGTTACCAACATTAAATCATCATTAATGCCATCCTCCTCCTCATCATCATAATACCAGTAATTAATCATCATCATCACCATCGTCATCATAAATACCGATAATTAATCATTATCATAGCTTCACCACCATCATCGTAATACCTGGCAGTAATCAATCACCACCATCATCAACATCATCATTCATCATCATCATCATCACCACTATCATCATCATCGTAATACCAGTAATTAATCATCATCGTCATCATAATCACCATTATTATTACTCTACATCCTAATCTTTGTGACATGAATGTCATCATCAATCATATTCGTCATCCTCATTCTTTGACTAGAGCGAAGTAGTCAAGTCACCGCAAAAGCTGCCCTTTCGCAACCAAGCCGAAGCCCGCCCGAGATCGAAGGCGTCGATACTGGAGCTCTTGTAAGGTCACTCACATTCGATCAACTCAATCTCGATGATCTTTCACTAACGTTAACTGTTAGAAAATAAAACCATATAAAAAGAGCAACTCACTTGATCCTGGTCTACTTTGAGATTTCCCCATCCTTGACTACCGTACATCAGGTTTGTTATACTCCATGCAAAAGAAATCCAGTGTCACAACCACCAATTGATGGAATCCCAAGTCTTGTTTCCTATTCCTCCTGCTAAATTTTAGCCCCTATGCACCTGTACTGAACACATTATACGGTGCGTGCCGCGCCGGTGTACGTGTATAGGGTATACGCGCACGATCGCTTCTCAATCGAGCGCCCGCGAAATGGCGCTGTGCAAGTTTGAATAATCGTAATAATGGGCAAGAAAAAGAGAAAATGATGAGGGATCCCCGTCATTTTGCCTTTGTAATTAGCAGTGGCGGATCCAGGATCATTTTCGAAGGGGGGGGGGGGGGGGGGGGGGGGGGGGGGAGGGAGGGGCAAAGTAAGCGACGGTAAGCAAAGTAAGAACAACCCCCCCCCCCCCGATCCGCCATTGATAGGCAATGAAGGAGGAAGGTCATGATAGGCCTTTTGGATGGGTGAGGGCTAAAGAGATTGACCAATATTTTCTCAAACAGAGCAAGTACTTTTCTCTTTCCTTTCTACAACGACATCAGTTCTTATAATTCTCTTTTCATATAATGTTTTGCTTGGCAAAACATTGTTAGCCCATCGTTAGAAATTATCATCAGAAGAAGCTATCAATCAAACATGTCAAAAGAGTTACTTTGTCACCTCCACTGAGATAAAATCCATCGAGTGCAAAATTGAAATAGAAAAACTGATGTTTATAAAAATGGTCTTTATTCGCAAATTATCATCGCAACCAGCAGGCTGAATTACAAATGATTTTACAAAATATGTACATAATAATGCAAGTGACAACACTGACAAATAATCACCACATGAGGAGCATTATAGGAAATGAACTTTGTAGGCAGAAGATGGAGGAAAAGGAGAATTGGAAAAGGAGAAGGAAGAGAAGAAGAAAATAATGATAAAGGTGATGAAAAAGAAGAAGAAAAAAGAACAAGAACAAGCACTAGAAAAGGGGGAAGAATAGGAGGAAAGAGAAGAAGAACAAGAACAAAAATAACAAGAACAAGAAGAACAAGAAGAACAAGAACAAGAACAAGAAGAACAAGAACAAGAACAAGAACAAGAAGAAGGAGACGCAAAAGGAGAAGAAGAAGAACAAGAAGAAGAAGGAGGAGACGAAGAAGGAGGGGAAGAAGAAGGAGACGAAGAAAGAAAAGGAGACGAAGAAAGAAAAGAAGAAGAAGAGGAAGAAGAAGAAGTAGAAGAAGAGGGAGGAGGATGAGGAGGAGAAGAGGAAGAAGAAGAGGAACGCACAGATAGACAATTAAAAAAAAAAGCAGGAATTGAAGAAAAAGAAAATGTAGAAAAGGCGGAACATAGATTTCAGAAGAGGCAAGTTTGAGGAAAAGGGGTTAGATCTGGCAAATCCTCTGGTCGAAGTTTAAATTAAAGAAAAGGTTTGGTGAATACTGTTTTGGGAGTCTGAGGGCAAATGTAAAATTCAAAGTAGCTAAGGGGGTGGCGGGGTGAGGGAAAGGGGAACGAAGCATGGCCTTGGTCAGAAGGGGTGTGTCATAAAGCAGTCTCGTCTAAAGGTGGGCTAAGGGAAGCAACAACAACAACAACAACAACAACAACAAAAAAAATCGCAGTGCATGGGGAATAGTTTTTGAGCAGAGCATTTTCTTCCGTGATAATATTTTCAGAGAATATTGATGATGATGATGATGATGATGACGGCTTCTTGCATAGATTATCATGCTATCGTATTTTTCTTTTTTAAAAATTATTACTACTGATTTTATTACTTCACTTCAATAAACAAAATATATCCATTTCAAAACAATAAATCACAAATCATATATAAATGAAAAGTATATATTTTACAATTCAGCAAGTACATAATGGGACATATTCATTGCTTTCCATTTCTCTAGGTGAACTGAAAGTTTGCCTTATCTAATTGCAATAACTCTCTCTACTTTCTCTAGAAAAAAATATGTCTTTTTGAAAATGCTTAAAAACCCATGTTTTTGCAATGTATTTTTGTCTATAGATAAAGTATTTTGCATAAAACAAAACCATTCTTTGTATGAACTCCAAAACAAATATCTATAAAACCGAAATTGGCAAAGTGAAAACGTTCAAATCACTAACTTGTTTACTTCATTTCATTCTCACTCACTCTGTTTTATTCCCTTTTGCCTTCACATAATCAATATTAAACAATAATATGCCTCATTTTGTATAAGCATATTTCTTATGTGTAAATAAATGCATGCATTTATATCTATAGAATCCAATCACACGCATGAGCGGAACAAAGCCGTTTCCGTTCCGTTTCGATGATGCGATGTCAGTGGATTAGATTATCATGCTATTCTTTTATGTCAAGGTTTAATTTCAGTAGGGATATTTTGGGTTCTGTTCCTATACGCAGATAGTTGTCTTTGCTAAAATCATCAACACTAACAAAGTAAATATAAAAAAAAACTCATCCAAAATATGCATCTGATACTTTGGGACCCACAAGAAAATAAAGCGGCAGTGCGTGAACTATAATCTTGCAAAAAGGTGGAGCTGGCGAAGAGAGCATCACTCCGGGCTATACTCATTCCCACCCCTTATTTCTGAAGTTTTATGGAACTTTTGTCTCTGCAGTAATCTGCTTGGCAATGCATGGCTGAAGTTTTTCAGTGTATAAGCTGTTTAACAGAAGACGACCTTATGTAATCAACCACTTTCCTTAAAAAAAAAAAACAAGTTTAAAAGTTCAGTGGCTATATAGGCAAAAGTGTGATTGCTGTCAGGACGATATAGGACAGGGCCTTTAAACTTGTTGATCTATGATGCAGCTTTTGCAAGATACATTACAATAATGGATCATCGATGAGGTTTAAAAGAGAAAGATACACCCTGAAAAGAAAAAAAAACTGGAATGATAAACTGGAATGATGAACTACTTTATAACAAGTCTTTTCTCGGCGATTCAAGGAGATCGTTTTATAGCTAACAGCTATAGAGGATGAAACGAACATCAGAGAAGAGACCGCAGCCAAAAGGCGACTTCATTGACCCACTTAATTTGTCGATCAAACAAGACCCTTGAACTATAAGAGAGTGACGGAAAATGGATGAACAGTAGTGGTCATTGGTGAAGAGAGAGAGAGAGAGAAAGAGGAAATATAGAAAAGAAACAGTGATAGACAGAGAGTGAAATTGTATATTATGCGGATGGATGGAGCCAGAGATAAAGAATTAGAAAAGAAAAGACATTCTTTTGCGAAAAAGAGACCGAGAGAATTACAGGCATTATGGAAGAATGAATTGACAGGATATACAGTCCGACACTCAGAGAGAGAGAGAGAGAGAGAGAGAGAGAGAGAGAGAGAGAAGATAATTCTGAAGAGAAAGGATAAGAGAGCAGAAAATATCGATTGAAGGCCAAGACAGAAATTATAAAACTCTTTCATAAAGAAAGGATGAAAGGCATCTTCCGGCGTGCGGCATGAATGAGTCATTCTTGTATGGTGTTTCAGTATAGTTCAATATCTACCAAAGATCGTGTATTGACAACCCCATGCACGCATGAACGGTGTCCCCGAGGCAAAAGTTAGACCCAGGTCTCAATTCCTCTTCTTGCTATAGCTTTTGACAGACTTTAAGATTTAGCAAAACATGCAAACTATATAGTCTACAAATTGTGTCACGAGACGAACTACTTTCTTCTTTGTCCAGTTCAAGATAGTGAGACCTAATCCCTTCGTCTATCATGTCTGAGAGTATACTTAGTTCACATGTGCAGGGTTTTCTTTTTAATAAAATCGACGGGAAAAGGGCATGAAGAACTGGTGAAACCTTCTCTAGATGCTGTCAAAATCTAGAAAAGTTCTTCAAGATGATGCGATTGATTTTGTTCTCCTTAACAGTAATATAGCAACCGTTTAAAACGTACCCTGTAAGTGTTGTCAATATTTACCCAAATATTTTTATGAGTAAATAAAGCATTACAATTATAGGAGTTAAGCGTCTACAAAGCTAAGCATTTTTGCCCTGTTGTGCATGTTTCATATGACTAAAGTAATGCAACAAGACATTCTACTGAAATAAATCATAAGTAATTTTCAGTTTCCACCCACTTATTTTAAATCAGAAATCAGCATCGACACTAATCAGAGCTATATTATTATTTCATTAAAAATGTTACCCTATAATAGATTTTTTTTTTTAAAAAACCTTTACTCAAAGGGGAAAAAAAATCATGATGTATCAGAAAGTAAATCCAGCAGGGTACCAGCATGATCAATAAACGACTACCCCCCCCCCCCCCCGGGAAAAAAAATCTCTGATCAATATGGCCGTTCTTTGGCGGTACATCATCATTTATGACACGTCACAAAGCTATCAAGTTACATGTAAAGGAACAGGGTAGCCCTTGCGGTTTCCCTTGAATTCTGCGCTCCAGGGACAAATTTTAATCAAAATTTCATCGATAGTGAAATAATATTTTCCAATTTGGCATTGGTGTGAAGCTTCTGATGTCGCAAGTCGAAGCTCGAGCGGCAAGAAGAAAGAAAGGAGAATTTTTTTTTTGTGGAAACTTGAGGGCTATCAAATTTCTGTTTATAAATGTTAGTAACTTGGGATTAAAACAAATATTTATTACATAAACGAGCCATCTTTTATCTTCAAGCCGCTATAAGATGTATCAAGAAATTGAAATATTGTTCATGATGAAGTATCTACCGGCGAGGGCGGCGCCAGGGTATTTTGATGGGGGGGGGGGGGGGAGAGATGACCCACAAGTGAATTTATTTACGTTTTGAATAAATAATATAGGTCTATTATAATTATAGTTGCATGACCCTGCCCTCTCTCCCCATACTCTTCTTTCTTCTTCTTCTGCTTCTTCTTCTTCTTCTTCTTCTTCTTCTTCTTCTTCTTCTTCTTCTTCTTCTTCTTGTCCTCCTCCTCCGTCTTCTTTTTTGATCATTAGAAAAACCATGGGCTGCGGTCACCCCTCCCCTGCCCCTCCCCCCCCCCCCCCCCCGTAGAGCCGCCCATATGGCAGTATTTCAGTTTCACTTTAACTCTATAATAGCCCAAGGGGGCAAATTGTGTCCCTACCACATTTTTCTTCGCCCTCTATACCTTTCGATTAATTTCTACCAAATTTGGTGACTTTCCTAAAATTTATTTGCAAACATTTTTATGTATAACGTAGGCATGTCCGAATTTTCGGTTGGCATGGCAACCATAAATTGACAACCATGTCAGTCGAATTTTTGTTTGCCATTTTGTTACCATTTCGCTTAACATGAAATTTGTGGAAGTTAGGGGTCTTTTATTTCTTTAGATTAAAACAAACATATATTTTATATTTCCTATAATTTTCTGAAGGGCCTAAACAGTAATAATGATTGTAAATTAGTCAGAAATATTTTCTTAATCTTCAACGTTGCAAAATTGCGCTGAAAACAATAGATATAGTATGAATTATATGTAATCTTTTAAAATTTCCCTTCAATTTTTTGTGTAAATGAATACCTTTCACTTTTCTATTACTTTAAGCATCAGTTACAGGTCATATTTTCAATCAAGATACTCTACATTTCCAGTTATCATGAGAATTAAATATGATATCCCAAATATAATTTTAGCATAATTTTTTCTTTTTGAGGGGAGTGGGTGTTTTAAATGTATTTCTTTCTATGATAAGAGTCCCACTTGGTGATCTTTGAAAATGTCGATCATATTACTGAATTGGAGAGATTCGATTCCTCTACCACTTTGGCAAATATGAAAATGTATTTTCTATGTATTTCTTTATAATTTAGTAAATAGCAATCCTAGTGGGAGATCTTCAGAAAATTCAAAGGTGGTGACTCGTACAACTTGAGTTGTTCTACTTAATACTGTGAAAATGATCGATCCAGTAATTTTGAAAAATTATGTGCATGGGGACAATATGCCCCCACCCCTTGGGCCTGGGAAGGGTCAAAATACCCTAAGCTTTATACTGTTATAGGCTAATATACGTGTGTATTATCTTTGCATAACCATGTGAGTGTGTAACTATTTGAACTAATTGAAAAGGTCCCCTTTGATAACAATAATAAAGATTTAGGATGAAGAAATTATAATCATACCAACAGCCAATAGTAATACAGAATCAATCTTTTGAATTCTTTTAAAGAGAAATCTTAAGAAGTCAAGAGCAAAAATCAGTGGCTTCTTTGCATTATACGTTCATATTGATGCCGTCTTTCCATGCAGAGGACACAGTGAAATGTCTGCTTTTCCGAAAAGAGTTTTTGAGTTTTGAGAGCAAATCTGCATTCCTTATGCATAAAGTGGATGTTTTTTTACTTCTAAAAAATCTTTCAGCACTGCAGTCTGTATCTTTACCATAATTCGCAACCAAGGCGACTTTGCAATGAACCCTTTTTTAGTGACATAACACTATACCAGCGCAAATACAAAAATGAAACGACAATATAGTCGGATTTCATCTTTATCTCAATAATTCATCCTGGTATCTTTTATAATACCCGCATGGAATTTGAAACTCAGTTCCTTGATTCACGTCGTATTGAAATAGAAAGAAAGAAAAATGTACAGTGCCTGTACTTTTATTACATTTAGGTGCGAAAGGTAATACAAAGCTCAAAGACAAAATGCCGACAAAACATGCCGCGTTTTTTGCTCAAGTTGTATTTTTCCCGCCATCCCTCAGGCAATTTTAACGATGTCAGCCATTGGAGTAATAATATTAACTAGCATGACTAGTGTGGCGGGAAAGAAAATGAGCGGTATTCATTGCGACAGAAGGGAAAATCATGTTTCATCTTTAATAGAAAACTAGACAACAGATGAGGCCATTCAAGTAGTTTTGTTTGTACATGAATTAAAAGTATTCTTTCACTTGCTGATAGAGGACAAATGCATATATTTGTAACCTAAGGAAACGTATCAAAAGTAAAATTTGATTTTGTATCAGATATCTCTTTGAAATAGAAGAAAAGCGTCTACACCGGGGGGGGGGGGGGGCATGCATGTATATCATACTTGTCATGTATATAGGGAAAAGTTGCTTATGCTGCATGCTGTTGTTGTATTCGTCTTTTTCAGTCAAACGATTAACCGATAATCTCTGATTTAAAAAAAAAGCAAGAAAAATGAAAAACGATTTCTTTTTCTTCTTCTTTTTTTACTCTTCACTTTGGTACTTTGGATGGCTTTGGTGTGTGCTTTCTGCTCATAATGAAAAAAAAAAACCGGTTAAACGCCCATTCTTTAAAAATTTGAAATCGATTTCAAAGCTTGCATGCACGTACTGCACCTTGCCACAGTCCTTTAGTAAAGGCTAGCTATGAGGGATAATGTTATCTTAGACATGATAAAATCCAACTTCTCACGAATATGTGTTGATGTTCACAGTTTGATTTGCCGTGACTACATTGGGGTGTTTTGTGTATATGATTTAGATTTAAATTTCTAGAGCATTAGCAGTAATTTGGATTAATAAAGAACTAAATCATAACGGCTCTTAGCGATTTATGTGCACCGTTTCCACTGCATAAATAGATTTTACAGAGAAGCTTGTGTTTAGGGAGTAGGTGAAAGATGATATGTGAGCTTCCTCAGTCTTTTCATGTCAATGTGAAAGAGGATCTATAGTGAAATATCCCCTAAAAAAAGAATCATTCCTCTTGAATACCATCAGGGAATACCATCATATAAATATATGACAAGAAAACGCTTGAGTGTTCTGCTCGTGCATTATTTTTTGTGTGGTTCCATATACCCGTTTTTGTGTTGAGTGCATGTGCTTTTCAACAGGATTGAGATGATTTCTTATCGTTATGATGATTTCAAAATTACCTCAGGGCGTACACCAATTTTTATTTTCTATATACTTAATCAACCTATCCCAATTGCTTTGAAATATTTCTTTCACAATGTAATCACACGACCAGAGCTCAAAAACTTCCACAGATTTTCATTTCTCTCTCGGATGCAAAGTGGCAAATGTATAATATCATGGCGAAAAGGTTGTGAGATGATGGGGGTCCAAAAAAAAAAGTGTGGGGGGGGGGGTACACTTCCGAAAATCGAAGACATTTGACGACAAAAAAAAAAGCTATCGCGTTTGTCAGATGCTTTTTGAGTGGTGAAAAAGGAAGGGACTGCATTTTGGGGTTCTCTACTGAAAACATTGCACTAATCTTGGCTTTCAGTGAGGAATGCACAGGCCGGCTGCGCCCCTCCCTATTAGAGAACGTGGAGATGATATTACATTCAACACCTTCAGTTCACTCAGAACTATTTCACTTTACGCACGCGCAAAATATATACCATCCGTATATCCTCATCTAACTTTAAAAATATGATCTGACTCGGAATCCAAAGCATAGATGAAAAAGAAATAAATGGAAATCATTAAAAACAGCTTGAAAATACCAGCAGAATGATTCGATAATTATCAGTAGCCTAATTTCTTAAAGTGGTAATGAATTACTGAGAGATAAACTGGAGCAAAAACTTGAAAATAAGATAAAGAGACAGATAAGCAGAATCGAATTTGTATTCATGGAAATTAGAGAGCGGGGATTCGAGATGGATAAAATCACTCAAGAAATCAAACCAACAGTTGAAGTAGGAAAGGTCGCACGCATAATATGCACGCCCCATTTTTTTTTTAAATTATGCATTCAAATGTCATAATTCCTTTGAGTCCAGAGGCATAATAGGGGCGAGTCTGTACGGTACTTTTGATTTTGAATCGATTATAAATCAAAATGAATTAATGGAATTTTGTTTTTGTCAGGGCAATAAACGAGGTTATACCTATTGTGAGTTGTAGAAAGATTTCGGATTAGGATGAAACGAAAATAATGGCCATCTTAAAATCACCTGATATTTCGCACGCAAAAAGTTGTGATTTCCGTCAAAGGTGTATGATTTTATAAACTCTATTCTATACTTTTACTGTCAAAGCCGAAAATAAGGAGGTATTGATTTCTTTCTTCTGTGCATGCTTCAGACTTGTGAATTTTCTTTCTCGATATGGACTCTCCCTGCGCTTTTTTTCTTTAAAAAAATAACTCGTTTGAAGGAGAAATGTCACGGTGTTTTTGTTGTCTCTTGGTTAAAGTCTCCGAACTGTGAACAACAAGGTCAGCATGGTCAGGGATTCGAATCCCTAGTTCAGCACTAGTGACATTGACAAGTATGCTGCATTTGCCACACTCGATCCATGAGGTGAGGTACCTGGGAAGATTTTATTCCTTAAGCGCTTTAATGGCAGCTTGGCTAAAGCTACAGGGAATTAACACCCAAAGTCCTTTTGAAGGGCACAGATACGTTGTGATATTAGCTATACAAGAAAGTAATATTCATCATCATCGTTCTTCTTCTTCTTCTTCTTCTTCTTCTTCTTCTTCTTCTTCTTCTTCTTCTTCTTCTTCTTCTTCTTATTATTATTATTATTATTATTATTATTATTATTACCATCATCATTATCATCATCATCATCATCATCATCATCATCATCATCATCATCATCATCATCATCATCATTATTATCATTATTATCATGCCATATATGGATAAAAAAATCTTTTCTCGAAGCAGACTTGAAAGCTTTTGTTCTCCATATGGACCATTTCCTTATCAATTAGAAAAACAAAGCATACAGGTTTTTATTGTGACAAAAGTATCAGTATAGTATAACCAGGATCAAAATATCATCGAATATCAAACTATCACTGAATACGGACACACTGTATTATAGGGTCACTCATCTTATGGAAAGCTTTGACTCGCAGACATCAATCAACACGAAGTAATATGGCCAACGCCGGTGAACCGGGGCTAACGACTTGGCTAACCACTGCCTGTATTCATACTCTCGTCGAAACTCGGAGGTCAAAACGGTCAATTGTTTTTGAATAAATATCTGTCATACCAACGACCTTTGTCTTTGAAATAAATGAGCATACCTATGTTAGGGCAAAGTTCAAAATGAAGAATTAAAAAAAGGAAAGAAATTATTCAGGACCGGAGTGGCAGTGAGTCGAGTATTTCTGAAGTGGAATAAGATAATGCTGACCGCCTATGTTCATCTGTTTTTGCGATGCGAGGTAATGCGATCATTTTGTTTTTGATAAAATATCCGACATACAGACATACAAAATTTCGTCATACACAGACACACACACACATTTATGTTTAGTTCATGATTCAAAGAATGAAAAGGAAAATAAATACCATGATTATCTGATTACCCTTGATTTTGTCTAATAACACATCAAAGTTAATCAGACAATCATCCTAAAGTCATGCGATACAATATCTGAAGCCTACAGCCTATGCCTAGAGCCCCTATTGAAAAATGAAATAAATATCACTTTTTTCAGTCTTCAGTGAACAGTAAATACGTTTCTTCAAACAGTCGAAGAATCGATCCTATCTAAAAATGGTCTCAGTTTCTTTCTTTCTTTTTCTTTCATATACGATTCCTTCTCCTGGAGATTTTTTCCTATTCACTCATTTCCCGCTTAATTCTGATGTATTTGCGTCATCGCATTTTTGAACTCCCTCAATATTTCCCCTCACAAAAGTCGAGTCTTGGCTCATGCTCAAATCAGTTGAAGCATCAATAATTATGTTAATATACGTTACTACATAGTTTTCACCAAGCGCACAAGATCCGATAATTTCCACTTGATGGCATAAAGCAAGAAAATAAGTAATTTTGACATTTTGTATAAAACTTAACCCAAGTACCTATTGGAACCGGGTGTCCTCCTGTATAAGCCTATCAAATTAAATAATTTAGTGTAAGTGAAATGGTTTAATTTCAAAGTGCAACTCTTTATGATGTAAAGCATTTAGGCATAATTGCAATTGAATGTGACTGAGTGACGTTATTTCATTTGAAGAGACGACATTTTCATCCGAAAGAGTAGCTTCAAAGCGCTGTCTTTATTTAGCTTTATAGATATATGATTTGAGAGGCAGCCGCAGCATGGTGACGAAGAATCGCTATAAAGACTTGATGATGATATAAAAATGAAAATAGGAGCGATTAGGAAATTATCAAATTTCTCATTTCCAATAACATCTTTAAATTCATCTCAGCTTTAACAGACTATCTCCTTTATTTTTAGAGGGCACGTATGAATACATGATCATTTTGATAGAATCCATAAGGGCAAGCAGAAAAGAATCATATTTTCAGGTATAGTACACTGTGAAAAATATTGGTTAAAATTTTCAACCAGCACGAGGGTAATTATTATGTCCAACCAACTTTGGGTAACATTTTTATCCAATGCGGGAAGCATATTGTCAAGTTATGGTAAAAAATAATACTTTAGAATGGGCAAAATTTCCATCAAATTGGATTTTTAAAAATAGAAATGCCTAAGAAATGCCCAAAGTTGGTTGGACACATAACTACCCTCATGGCACATTTTTACCCAAATTTTTAGAGTGTTATATTAGCAACTGTATCAAAAAAGTTTAAATGAATAGTTATAGAGTTTCCAGTCATTATTATTCATCTTTTGTCTCATTTTGATTCATTTCCTGTAAATTGCACTTTGGTGTCTCTAAGTTTTGTAAATAATATATACTGAGATTATTTAATGTTAATTTCTTTAGTTAGTGTTATCTATGTATTAATGTATCAAAGTAATTTCAGTTTGTTATTAATGTAAATCGCTTAGAAACATTGTAATAGGCGCTATAGACCAATCCCACAACGCAAGAGGGCAACAGACTGTATCTGGTTCGACACAGTTCGACATACTGCGGTGGGCGCTCCACTTTTTATACATGTAGTACACAAGTCAATAGTGCGTTATGTACATTCGTTCGATTTGTTGTCTATTTTGACCAATATATGCAGATTTCTTTTAATATTTACAATGAGAAATTATCAGGGAAGTTCAGGTCGCAGCTGTGCGGTGCTCAAATGCCACAAGAATTGGAGAAAGTTTAAAAATGGGAAGCTAACTGAGTGCGAAATTCACTCGCTTTTGACTCATGAAGCCTGTTTGTGTGAGAAGCCGTACTCCCTAAACAGGTTTCCGTCAGCAATGTGAAGGAATTCGTCGCCAGTGGGTAAAAACATCAATAGAAAGGACTTTGAATTCAAGAAACATTATCATTATGTACTTTGGCGTAAAATTTAATGAGTGAAAACATGACTTTGTAAACAGGGTAAGATTGAGGTCTCCCGTTTACTGCGGCTTCTATGCTGCGATCGAACTTTTACTGACAAAACTAAGTTGAAAAACCATCGAAAGTACAAAAATACATCATATCTTCATCTGTCAGATATGGCCATTGTCTTACCGCATCTACCCATGTATCCATGCTTTATTTTATTGATCTAGAATAAAGTAAATGGAACAATATCAGGGCATATCTCGTATCTTACATTCATTTTGTACACAGAGCCAATCGCGGTCAGCGCGCTTGCCCACCACAGCAATGGCGTCGCCGATAGAGGGCCAAATACATAAACCGGAGATGAAATTGGTCTATATAAAATTGTATCATTATTATTATTATTATTATTATCATTAATGTTATTATTATTATTATTATTATTATTATTATTATTATTATTATTATTATTATTATTATTATTATTATTATCATTATCATTAAATCACATTTTGAAACACCGAATTCAGGTCGCACAGTTATTGTTCTGCAGGGTTACAATAATGACCGTTTGAGGTATGACCAGGATAATATTAATATTTTGATGAGCTATATAACCCAGTCCATTAAGGCAATCGGTCCGTAAATTAGATATAAATTGTACGTCTATTACATTTTTTTTTATCTACAGGAAGAATAATTAATTTGATGAAAGATAAATGTTTGAAATTTTCACACATACAATTTTCTCTTCTATATAGCCTCGTCCCGCCTCACCTGTCAAGAACCAGATGGTGTAGAAATTGAATTTCATTACAAACAAACTTTCTTTCCTATAACCTATATGAATGATGAATGTAAACTAGTATATAAGTGTAAAAACCTTCTCATTTAATTGCATTAAAGAACGCTGATAAACGGATATATAAGTATATAAATACATTTGTAGCAGGTTAGTTGCTCACACTGCAAGCACCCTCTTTGAACAAGATCAGACACAATTGTATTTTTAGAAAATATTGTCATTTCTTGTGGTTATTTCTACTTGTAAATTATTATTTGTAAACTTACACTGTATCGACGAAAACAATAATTGCACATGCCAGTTTTGACAGTACTAAAGAGAGGGGGAGAAAGAAGAAGATATTAAATCGAAGAGAAAGAAGGAGATATTAAGCGCTTTGTGAAATAAAGCTTTTCACTTGTGTATACTGCATTATGCCGTAAGCTCTGCACATGTAAAATTTGATCAGGTGTAATGGTAAGGAAATATTTTCTTCTACCTTCGTAAAAAATTCAGAAGAGGACAGCCTTGGGGAACTTTTATTTAAGCTACGCGACCATCTAAGTTATTCTCTCATTTCCTTTCGCATTACAATTTAAAAGAAAGAGAGAGAGAGAGAGAGAGAGAGAGAGAGAGAGAGAGAGAGAAGGGGAGGAGCTGTGATAAAGAAAAGATGGAGAGAGAAAGAGAGAGGGGGAAATAGAAAGAGAAGAAGAAAGAGAAGGAGTGAAAGGGAGTGAGGATGAAAAGCAGAGATACGAAGCTTATGAAGACGGGTCTTATAGGCATTCCACTTTGATGTATCATGCATGGAGCGATGAAAAGAATCAGCTGGTAGCGGGATTTATAAAAGGTTGGCGTCAAAATGGAGTTCTTTGACCTTTCTAGGATCCTTTTTATCAAGAAATCCTCTATATTTTACTCTTATCAATAGAGCTAAGTACTTATCCTTGGTACTCATGCATATGTACGCCTTCTTAAAATTTTATTCCCTTTTCAACCTGTTAGTTTACAATTGCTTTGTATTGCTTATTAGGCTTGTCTCTTTATATTCACTTCCTATCCAGTCTCCTTCAAACTTGATTGTTTTCATTGTGGTGATTTGGCAGAAGCAATCCCGGTCTCTTGTTTTGTCTCCACGTCAACGACTTAAGCTAAAATGGATGCAATCAAAGTTTTCCTATACTGGTAGTGGTCTTGGGTCCCAAAGTCTTTATGAGAAAGATGCTCAGGACAGGGCTTGCAAACATCTTTCACTAGCATTGTCCCGTAATGTGTTATATCAAATTTCCCCCTTTTTCAGATTCTTTCATTCAGTTTGTCTCTTGCAATGAGATTAATGTTTGCAAGATAAATGTTTCCACTGGCAAATGAAGGAGAAAAATTCATGATAAATAAATTACATCAATCCAGCATGCATCCATCCTTGAAACACACTTTCGAATCCCATTTATACGCCAGCGAGACCTCCTTAATCATGTATGATTATAAATATTTATTGACATCAAATTTATGCTATTGTTTTGCACGATTCATTTATTTTTAAACGCGCGCAGAAAAAATTACCAGCGCGGGTAGAACTTATGAATTATTAGTCAAGATGAATAAAAGTAAGGAATATCTCAGACCTTACTCCATGTACGAGAGATATCTGAATAAAATATCAACTACCGTTTTAAAGCGATTAGAGGGTTAGTGGTACCATATGGTTTTCGTATCAACAAATATGGCAGACGTTTCTTTGATTGTATAAATCATATAAATCTCTTCAGTTGATCTGTAGTGTTTTTTCAGGAATATCCTGAAAATCTATCTCATGTTATTTTAAACGGCGTTTGTGTATGATGCAGAAGTATGGTATCCTCACTGTGCCTGAAGCCTGATGATGTTTTGAAAGCATCGTCTCTTTTCAGCTGACGACACAATGTTGTAATTACAAGGATGACAGATGATCAAAGGAGCCGACAACCCTTCGTCTCTCCTTCACACTTCTGTAGCGACCTTATCCTATTCACACTCTCATATCTCTCTCCCTCTCTCTTTCTCACTCTCTCTCTCTCTCTCTCTCTCTCTCTTCGTTTCACTCCCTTTTCCTTGCCTTTTACCCTTTCCTTCTCTTCAGTATCTTTACTCTCTTTCACACTGAGGTTCTATAGCGACCTTCCCTTATTCTCGATCTCCTCCCGTTATTCGGTAACTTATTATGTTCCTTATTCTTTCTCTCTCTCTCTCACACACACACACACACGCACACGCACATATACGCGCGCACACCAACTTACCCACCGCTTTCCTCTTCATCTCGATCTTCAACTTCCTGTCCCCTTTTCCTTCTGAATGCGATAAAGGACTATAGGTACTCTGATTTTTAGTGCATTAAGATTTCGGAAAGCTCCCTCCACCACTTCACTTGATCCAATCAATAAGTAGTTCCTTAAACATGAAAATGAATCTTTTCCACCATCTCAGATAATCTTTTGAAATCAAGTTTATATCAAAGGCACGTTACACGAATGTGCATTATCAACTTGCCTTTTCCCCATAATTATGCCAAGCAAGGTTGCTCTACATTACCGTACCAAATAAGCAGCTAAACAAGCGCATACGGCCAGAGGAATATGATCGAAATCTTTAAAAATTCATTATAAAATAAAAGGGCCAGGAAGAAGGAGAATATTATGGAAAAGGGAGAAGACTTTAATGATAAAGTCACCGTTTTCATTATGATAGGTAAAATTTCTGTTTTTCTGACTTATTTATCAAAACTTGAGATAAATGCATAAATCAGACGTTGCGATGAAATATCAAAATTAGCATTTTATGAAGATAAATCCTGTGCTAAGGCAGTGAAATCAATAAACTACGTTTCAAAAGAGATTGCGGTAAAACCAACGTCAGAATAATTCTTGTTGCCAATGGAAATCATGCATTCCTAAGTAAAGTGAGACTTTGAAAAGAAAAAAAAAAGAAGAAGAAGAAAGGAATATAAAAATGATAGGTGATCTTTAAACAGAGAACCGCGCCCAAGCTATTTCCTTCGCTCGTCGGCAAATACCGAGAAGATCAAAGCGTCTCCTTTTTTCCCTCGCTAATTGCTCCACAGAGTGCAGTTACTGGCGATGATTGGAATAATTGTGTGAAAATCTGCTTGCCGCACATGACAAACGCGGCTGAACGAATTAAGCAGGGTCTAGTTATGTTCGCACGTGCCATTTTGGCTCTGGAACTTAAAGCGAAACCTCAAAGTTTTACCAAAAGGGGGCAGGTAAACTGGCAAAGAGACTGGCAAATCTAGGCTTTACTGAAAGGTTTTTTACTTTGAATTGTGCTTGAATATTTCAGAACAAACGCTACGGTATTTACAGAGTAGTAAACGCATGTCCTCGGGTGAGGATCCCGAGTGAGGATGACCCTCTGCTTGCAGCTTTCGAATATAGTTTTGAAACTACGATAAACTTCTCGAGACCACGAATAATTATGTCCAACGAGCTGAAACTACAAGGTCACTTTCAGGTTTTGAAAACACAAGTAAGCTTTAACTTTAGGTACGGTCGTGTGAACATGGTGAATCTAACTTATATCATATTCATGCGAATCGAACGCGTTCCGTCGCGGTCAGCCGAAAGCAGCCTCTTAGCCTACAGACAAGTCGTTTATTATGGATGAGCTTTCGAGAGAGGATAAGCGAAAGTGTTGGTGAGTGATTTTGGTAAAAGCGACGAAAAAGAATGGAGGATATGGAGACAGGGGGACAGAGAAAGAAGTGAGGAAAGTGGGAGAATTAAGGGGAGAGAAACGGAGGGGGGGGGGTGAGATGCTGTACCATGAGGAGATGACAGATTAAGTAGATTAATTATTTTCATTAGCCTAGACACAGAAATGCACGAGATACGTGACCCCACTGCGTATTAGCGAAGATCAGAAAGCCAGAAGAGAGAGAGAGAGGGGGGGGGGGGTAAGAAAGAGCGAGAAAGAAAGAAAGAGAGAAAGAAAGAGAGAAAGAAAGAGAGATAAAAGAGACAGAAACAAAGGGACAGAGAAAGAGAGCTGGAAGAGAGAGAGGGAGAAGACGAAACCACTACCAACACGCAGCATTCGGTCGCTTTGCTTGCTTGCATTTTATTGACCAGAACGAGTGCCCGTATAGTGATTGCTGGTACCCTCATCCCCTTGACTTGATAATTGTGATTTAAAGTGATACAAAGATCCGTGAACAAACAAAATTAAAGCCTTGTTTCAGTTTTGAAGTTTTGAACTTCCCCTCCCCCCTTAAAAGCTAATGCAAGTTTATGCAATGTATCTCCAGGGAGTGCATTTCAAGGCTAGGAGCTTGTAAATGAGAATACATTATCAGTGAAATGTTTGTAGGTTTTTGAGCACTTAATGTGACGTGAAGTTTATGAAAATTCATTTTGGAGAGTCGTTGCTAAATAGATTCGAGATTTGATCATGTGAAAGTTCGTTACTTCAGTGATTGTTAAAGGCTTGGTTAAAGGTTAAAGATAAAGGGGGAGCAGGCGGAAATCTTACAGACACTGATACATCAAACATATTTGGGCTGAGGGTGCTTTCATCTTGTTTATGTTGTATTCAAAACCGGCCAATGGTATCACTTTCTCTTTTAATTTTCATTGATTCCTTTTTAATGCATTCATTCATTCATTTCAACTTTATGAAATCTTGTATATGCACGGAGTAACTCTTTTCGCGCAAACAATCTTGTTAACACATTTTGGAGTGTATTTGATCATGGTGATGAAAAATACTGAGTCACGTTTAGGAGTGTTGTCATATTTATCTGTTTTATGATTATTTTCCAAATTTAAATTTTGAGCAAAGCAATCGAACTGAATCGGAAATGAAATTGCAGTTGCAACTGAAACCGAATTAGAAATTGAATTTGAAATGGCATTCATACATAATATGAATTTCGACGAATAATGGACCAAAATCGCACAACATTCATCGAAACCTTTCAGTGAATTCACAGAAACAGAATTTCCTGGAAAGTAGGCTAAGAGAGGCGCACGCTTTGAAGCCGGGAGTTGAACCGGCGTTCATCGAGCGAATCGAATCACAGAGATCGCCGCAGGAGACCGAGTAATTAGCCAAATGAACTCGATGTCCATAGTCGATTATCTCTCTACTACTGTGCCTTTTGGGTCATACCGACGCCGCCCCTCTTCAAATAGCCGAATTATTAGCTCCTGAACGATTCGCGCTTATCGTCTGGCGCTAGCTGCATAATGGCCGTGGAAGCGTTGTCGTTGGAAAGGGAGGCGAGAATGTGTAGGAAATAATGAGGCAGTTATTAAGTTGTAGAAATACCTGGATTTTTCTTGCGAGTTGGCGTAACTAATTCTTACAAGGTACCGGCGTAAATCCGTTTCGAGGATGAAGAAGGGGGGGGGGGGGGTGATCGAAATCTTTTGCCGAAATTTCTAGCACGAACTCACACACGAATCTGCACTCACCGTCACCCACCCGAATACACACCAGCACACATACTCTCTTATCCTGTCTTTGGCATTTCAAATAGAAATTGTATTACTATAACCGTCGTTTCAGATAAGATTTATAAAAAATGTCAACAACTGATTGATTGAAAAATCATTTCTTTTGCGTATTTTAATTTTGTACACGCCATTCCCCTCTCACGCTAAAGTGTGTGTGTGTGTGTGGGGGGGGGGATACCCCCATCCCCGGGATTAGCGCCAATGTATACAATGCCGTGGTCCGTGTATACAATGCCGTGGCCAGTGCCGTGGTCCAGTGGTTTAAGACGCTTGACTGGAGAAGCGCGAGTCGAGGGTTCGATCCCCGGCGCGGCACTTATGCCCCTGAGCAAGGCATTTATCTACATTGCTCTTTTATCGTATATCAAATAAATGAACATGCTATATGCATTTGAATACAAACGTGTGCAAGTGAGTTAAAAATATAAGGTGATTTACTTTTACAGTTTAGGCTGCCCTGGGCTTAAAAGAGATGATGACATTCCCTGCCAAGATGATCTTTAAACAAATAATTAGATGAATTATAACAAACATAGAAACAAACATAACAAATATAATTTACGCCGGTCACACAGATATTAGCCGAATAGCTCCATGCAGACGATTCACGCTTCTTGTCTGGGTCGGTGGGAGAAGGATTCGTTATCAGGAGCGTTAATCCGTTTTATATTTTAGGAGACACTCAAGAAGATTTTTTTTTTTAAGAGCTTGAAATTATTCTGAGGGGACACAAAATTTGCTGGGGACATACACCAAAAATATTTGCTGACAAGCAAAACAAAACGAAACAATGAAAACAAAACAAAACAAAAAACAAAAAGTTTTCGTCAGCTTGAAATGTTTTGGGGGACACATAAGACTGGGGTGGGGACATACATCAACATTTGAGGGGGGAGTCCACCCACCCATACAATTTGGGGGGCGTATCCCCTGCCCCCCTCCCCCTCATTGACGCCCATGATGGTTATTGGTGGAAAGGGAGTTGAGAGAGACGATTGCTTAGAAAACATGGAGGAAATTCCTCTCAGAAAAAAAAAGCATAGGCGGATAGACCGAGGATTACAGGATGGCGATCGCCCCCACTACTCCTGAGGGGGAAAATATTGTAAAAATGTGTACTTTACTATACTTACCTGTTTCTTTTATTATCGTGCCCTTTTGGGGGGAGTGTTGTCATGTTGGGGATGAATCTAAGACTTCAAGAATTTGCCTCTCCTCATTTTCTTTCTCACAATCATGCAGTTAAAACCCCTTGTAACTGTTGACAAAATTTTATTCTTTCACTTTCACCTTCTACCAGTGTTTAAGGGCCAATACCATTGCAGAAGACAGTAAGGGGCATCTTCATGTCTTCTGGAAAGGGGATGGGCGGATGACCTCTGCTGATTATTACCTCTTGCCGAACGGGAGTATTTGGAGGGGTGTCATATTTTTCCAGCCCTTTACCTTTATCAATCGGCATCAAGAATCGGCCCTCAACCCAAGATATCGAGCGGCCCGAACATGGGGAGACTGAATCCCCCAACTCCAGATGGCCAGTTGCCTCCCGCCCCTTTACAGCGATTGTCCTTCTAATGACTCTGCCGCACTAGGACAGGTCAATGAACCTCTCACTATACAGGCGAGGAGAATTTTATTTGAGTTTTAACTAAAATTGAATGTTAAATTGTTGCTTATTTTACGTGACTGCTAATAAAGCATGTGTATGCTTGTTAGCAAGCAACCAGGGGACCAACGACTTTAAGTCCCCTCCGAAGGACTTGGTAATGAGGCACCGGCGTAAATCTACTTTGAGGAGGGGGGGGGGATGATCGACTTTTTTGCAGATTTTCTTTCAGTCGAACTCACACTTAAGTATAAACACACACCCTCACCCACTCGCACAGACCCCCATACAAAAATTTTTAATTTTATTTTGCGAGCGAGCGAAGGGAACGAGCAAAAATTAACCACTTTTCTGTTTTTTAATCGCATTTTTAAATAGAATATGATGGTCGTTTATGACAGATTATCAAAAATTTCACTGATTAATTAAAATATCATTTCTTCCTTAAAACGCGTGTGTGTGTGTGTGGAGGGGGGATATACCCCATCCCCCTTGGGATTTACGTTAATGGTAATGAGGATTAGTACCTTACCAAAGGGCATTAGCGCATCCACTTGGTTTCGAACCCGGGAACTCCCGGTTACGAGGCCACTGCTCTACCACTGAGCCACAGCGCCTCCTACTCTTTTTGATCCTGTGGCTAAAAGGAGGGATATTCTGGGAAATTAGGATCACTAGAAGAAAAAAAAGAAAGAAAGAAGAGAAAAACACCTTTCAAATATTTCTCACGGAATATGAAATTGGAAACAATTGAAAATTGGAACATTGCAGTATTTTTCTGATCGCCTTCTTAAACGCACTTTTAAAAACAGAAAACCAAACAATTCTTAATTAGTTTCATTAGCATCAAATGGATGTTTCTGATAGTAAAACGCGACCACATGGAATGCCATGAAAATGTTTGTATATCACATAGAAAGAATGGCAAAAACGCCAGGGTTTTTTTTTTTTTTTTTGGTCATTCAGGGAGGTGTTAATATTCTGTTCATGCAGGGACGGCGCTTCAGGAGGGGCAGGGTTGGCCGCTGCCCGTATGATTTTTCAAGACTTTTAAGAAAAGAAGAAGAAGAAGAAGAAGAAGAAGAAGAAGAAGAAGAAGAAGAAGAAGAAGAAGAAGAAGAAGAAGAAGAAGAAGAAGAAGAAGAAGAAGAAGAAGAAGAAGAAGAAGAAGAAGAAGAAGAAGAAGAAGAAGAAGAAGAAGAAGAAGAGGACGAAGAAGAAGAAAGAAAGAAAGAAAGGAAGAAAGAAGAGTATGTGGAAGAGAGAGAGAGCATGGTCTTGCAACTAAAAAGCCCTATACGTACTTGTGGGTCATCTTACCCCCCCCCCCCATCAAAATAACCTGGCGCCGCCCCTGTGTTCATGGTATTCGATGCCTCATAAGATCGCTTTACGGTTTTAATTAGTTTATTATTAACAATTTCATTGGCAGAACGGCTCCTTTCTAATGGAATTTGATATTAAATATTCAAGAATATTGAGACCTATAGCGGGCACTGGGCTTGCCATGGATGAGTTGTATTGCTTTGGTTTTCAAGTAAAGTCGACCTATGGGATGTTTTCAAGCGAACCGCAACGAGCCAGTGCAGTGTTTTGTCATATTCCATTTTCTCTTCACAGCATGCTGATATTGTGCCCAGAAATATCTGATGTTCTCCTTGATTCGCAGTGGTGTACGATTCAAATCATTCTTTGTAATTCTTATTTCAACGTTGAATGATATCAATAATTTTTTTAAAAATCTTTCGTAATATTAAGACCAATGATGGAAGAATAGCCGTATTCTGCGAATAATTATACGGCTGAAACGAGCCGTTCGTCGCGTGTATTTTTATACATGTATGTTGTATATTATCATGATTATTTTACGTTGTCTCATTACGGAAGTCAGAACAATAAAAAATAAACAAAAACTTTGACATTTCAAAACAACTTTTTGGTGTATCTGCGAATCCAGACGACCTGCATGGCGTACATATAGTAAAAGAAGAAAACTACCAGGGCCCCGTACGATCGATCTTTGCGATTGATTGCATTGACCACGATGTGCAATCAATCGCAAAAATTTATTGTACGATCAATGGCTAAGCTTTGTGTTACGGGGTCCAGGACTAGTACGAATCAAAACCATTCAGGTAGTCCAAAGTGATGACTCCGCAACTAGCAGAGGGTGATAACTCTTGTTTCTGTTTGAACTTTGAAGGAAACGTGGCAAAATATGGATCATAATTATATAGACCTATTGATGTAACCCGGTTAATCCTATCGTCATATCTTTTTTACACTGTGAGCTTTATCATAAACTGAGAATATACAACTGATACAGATACAAAAACGATATCTTTGTTTAGTTGAAGTTTAATGTGCATATGGAAATATGACATTCATCAGGTTCATAATAGACAGACATTAATATTCTAATCATAATGGTGAAAACTATAGCTGGAACAATACCAACAGTGTTGATACTCCAGCAAAATAAATTTTGTAAAATAAATCTGGAAGCTATATAAGCTGAAAGAGGGTTACTGTAAGAGAAGGGAGAGATTTTAAAAAGTATACGGAATTTTTAGCGTTTAACATGTATTAGAAAAATACTAGTTAATATGAAATAGAAATAAACAGTTCCCATATTTTTAAACTTTATATTTATGCATGCCACGATGAGCAATTCAGATAAGATTTAACTTCATTAAAATGCATTTCAGTTTGAGTCGGGAAGACAAGACATAGAAATTTTGGATCTAAAATGTCGGCAAGATTATAAGGATTACAGTATTATCCTGTTGAATCAAATGTAAGAAATATTACAGAATCCCTTCAGAAGTGCGCCCTCTTGAATAGTTTTTTTTCACTTCTCACCCAGGAATTGCCCACAGAACAGGCTTAATACAGAACAATTGCCATAATCTAAATTTAATAATGAAAGAATTCTAAACCATACAGCGTTAAAAGGGATTCACCAAATAAGATTTTCACCTATAATAATGTTAAGTGTAAATTCCATAATGTCGCTTCTCTCTATTCATAAGGACTTGTAAATTTTTTTAATGGTAATTTGGCAAGGGATGGAGGGGCGTTTCAAAAACATTTTTTTCCTCATATGTTCATTGCGTTGACCTTTACCCTGATTATAACTTTCAAAGAAACAAAGAATTTCAGTAGATTTAACAGTGGAATTTTAAGCAATCTTCAAGAAAGCCATCATGATGGAAAATGACAGCAAAATGACGAGTTTGACATCCACTTGTAGACTTGTCGAGCGAGAGAACGCGTTATATCCGCCATCGTCTGCTTCCTGAGCGCCCTGACAGTTGTCGGCGTAAAAGCCGATACATGCTGCTCTCTGCATGACGTGAGCAACGTAGTTCTGCTCGTGGACTCCGTGGACGAGATGGGACATGGGACCGACAGCGAAAATAGCAACGTCGTCACCGCCGTGCGTCTCGACGAATGTCGGTACTACTGCCTGTGGTAGGTAGTATGGTCTTTCTGTAGATAGGTTAAAAGGGAAATGGAGTGAGTTATCGAGCGTGTCATATCTAACAGCAGCACATAGGCCTACATGTCCTTGAGGAAAACAAAATTACTAACACTTAACCTTAATTTTGAGAGGACGCGTAGCGATCGAGCGAAAATAAGCATATTAAATTAATTACTTCAAACCTCAGTCATTTAATCAGAGAGTTATTCGGTGTTATGAGGCACTAAAGTCTCATATCACAATTTTCCAAATTTTTGCTAAAATTTTGGCGGAGAACAACCAGAAGGACCCAGAAATTGGTGGGAAATAGGTGCCCAGCCCCCGCTGGCTACGTACATAGGTCTAATTGTTTGAAGTGTCTCATTGACTTCAAAAGAAAACTACTGTGCATTATCTGGATTGATTTTTTTTTTTTATAAAGATTTTATATTCAAGAAATGATTTCTCAGCCTTGTTGCACTTCTCAGTTTTTTGCACTTATCTTTCTATTTTCGTAGGAAGAAATGAATTGAACAACAAAGGACCCTTTATAAATACAAAATATTTGAAATTTGATTATTTCGGGCGAAGATTCACTGAGATTCACGCAAGGAATACAGACCTGCGACTGCGTCAGTCACAGGAGGGCGCCGTCCAAGAAGTCGGTAGGAGAGAGATGTAATGATTGCTCCAGGTCCGTTCATGTAGCCGACAGTAGTATATCCACCGAAATCACTACCACGACCGTCAGATTTCCCTGTCGAAAAAAAACACACATAAAATGATATGCCAAAGTTTTTAAATGAAAAAGAGATAGGTGTAGGATAGATGAAGCAAAGGAAACACAGAAATAGAAGCCGAGGCAGAAAGTGGAAAGAAAAAAAATGAGATAGAAGCCGATAGAAGAGAGAGAGAGAGGGAGAGAGGGAGAGAGAGGGAGAGAGAGGGAGAGAGAGGGAGAGAGAGGGAGAGAGAGAGAGAGAGAATGAGAAAGAGAAGGGGGGGGGGGGGAGACGGGAGGACTTGGAAGAGGTAGATGGTTTCGTTCGATGAAATTTGACGCATGTTTTGGAGTACTCGAGTGGGCAATGCCCGATTAGGTTTGGCCGAAGGCAGAGGCAGTGGAGGGGACGTGCACTTTCCCCCTGGATATGCCACTGCTGGGACTCTGATGTACTTCAACAGCAGTAGAAAATGCTGCATGCTAACAGACTATTGTAGTTTTTTTTATCTTGATACATTTCATTGGTCAGAAAACGCATCAAAATATACAGAATACGCTTTACATCATGTTCATGCATATTCATAATCTGCTGATATTCAAATTTTCAATTTACCTCTAGCACACTCATATATACAGGGAGTTTGGCCTACTCTTTTTCCATATGGGCAGCAACACTGGGTATATTTTTGTTGTGTGGTTCCCAACAAAGCCAAATTCGCCACAACCAATCAGAACTGCAGTAGGATGAATGTCACCAATGACTATACCCCCCTCTCCATAATCTTTGAAGTCACTGACCCCGCAATTGTTATGGCGCCAGCTATAGCCAAAGAAGTTCAAATTTTAAGCGGTCGAAGTTAAAATTTCCTGATAAGGGCAACGAATTATCAGAATTGTGAACAAAGTATAAAATGTGCAAGGATAAAACACACACACACACACACACACACACACACACACACCCCCACACACCCTATCCCACAAACGCTAATTTAAGAATTTCCTACCCAATATGGGGGTTCCCCTTGCTGCATAGCCCGCCATCTTGAACGTATGGGCGTGGTCTGATGTGACCATGACGAGGGTCTCTTCGGTATTGACCAGTCCGAGAGCAACGTCGACAGCCTTGTCCATCGCCACAGTCTCCGTCAGAGCTAGGTTAGCAACACCGAAGTGATGTCCATGATCGATTCGACCGCCTACATCACAATACAATGCATGTACTCATTTGCTGTAAAAAATCTCAGTTAACTAATAATAACTAACAAATAAGTAACTCTTCTTGTCTAAAACTTGTACGACATTATTGTTATTATGAGAACATTTTAGAGTAAATTTCTAAAATATCATTAAGTGTTAGACGTTCTATTATGCTGTATACAGTATAACGAATCAACTATGCTGTATACGAATCAATTATTCTGTATACAGTATAACGAATCAACTTAATTTCTTTAAATAGGATAATTTATTCTCATTCATAATGAGGAATCATATCCGTCATTCAAAATCCCCCTCACACTTTTATTCGAGAGTGCTCATAAATGATGAATCTAAAAAGTTCTCTTAAAGTTACGACACGTTGATAATAATTATGAAAAAAAAACCCACTCCATTGCCCATGAATTAAGGTAATGACTGTATGTACATTCACGCCCATATATACTAAATTGAATATCATCATAATACAGAGAAGAAAAGATTCCTCAGCAATGACCACGATCATAATAACGATCAAATTGTCGATAGAAATTTTGGGTGACTGTATGTGGGAGGGGACCCTAGCCTCGGTGTATACCCATATGAACCTGTTCCTGGTGTCTTTCATCACCTACCTTCGACAAAGAGGAAGAATCCGTTGGGGTTTTTGCTTAGAATGCGGATAGCCTTGTCGGTCATATCAGCGATGCTAGGTTCGCCTCCTGTATCATTCCCACGTCGGATTTCGAATTTCATGAGGCCGTAATCGAAAAGACCTAGTGAAAATATAATGACAATATTTCCGCGTTAGATTCACAGTTTAGGTCAAGACTCTGAATACCGAGCCTAAGATTGTTCCCGATTAAGTAGGCATATAGTAACTTATTGTCCTGGAATTTAGGCTTATTAAGAAGAGTAGATCTACAATGATATTTGTCTTTTATATCAATCGTAGCCGCTATCTGGTGCATGAGATCCAACGAGGATCCTGCAAATATCATTATTCCATCCAATCCATTCAAAAGGTTGGAAAGGACGATGTCGGCAAAATAACTCGTTCAAGGATGTAAGATCCAAGCCAGGATCCAACCCTTGAACTCTTGTATGAAAGTCAAGAGCTTTCACCGATATACCACGGTCAAGCACCATGGAAGCTTAGTCTCTTGGTCTATCGAGAGCGTACTGGCAGTACATGTCTTATAGTGATTAAAAAACACAAACAAACAAACACAAAATCTAGAATGGGGTCATGAGGGTGGAGTGGAAGTGGAGTTGGTCGTATCATCTCCTTTTTTTTCACTCCCCATTTAGTATTTCACTATTCGAAGGGTGGCATGCCCCTGTGCCTTCTCCCTCTTACTTCCTCATAGAAGTTACGCCCATGTTAACATCTCATTCCTTTCACCCTTCTAAAAAAAGTGCCTCCATGCAGTTGCTGGCGCTATTCAACTTTAAACCTCGATATTCAAGACGTATACGAGATACGGTATATCATACCATTTTGAGGATACATAACGTCTTTTCCTTTTCACGTTTCAAATTCGTGTCTAAGAATTTATTCTTATCCCTTCCATCCTGCATGGTCAACAACGTGCTTTACAACCTTGTTGTCCTCATTAGGCCCACACGTCTATTTTGGGACAGTGTTCAAATTCTCCTTGAAAATAGCAGCCCGTTCAACTGAAAATACAGTTTCACAAATTGCATAAGATCATCAAAGACCGCTTGTTTTCACAGCCACCTTCATACCAGTGTCATCACTTTCATCAATGAGTTCCTTTTGCATACATTTTAAAAAATTCTCCCATCATTTATAATTCTTTTAGAAGGCTCCCCCCCCCCATGAAGCATCCTGTGCACTTGTTTGTCAATACCCAACCATACAGTATATACTTAGAAAGTAGATTGGTATCGTTCTTGAATCTTCCTATATGAAGCAACGGATTAACCTCTTCAGACCAAGTTAGTGGAAAGTCAACAATCTTAGGGTATTGGCCTTGTTTTGCTTGGAATATTTATAGTTCCAAAAGCTACAAAAACAACAAGAAAAGCCTATTATAATATCACGGGAATTGATAACACGTAAGCCTCGGACATTCTATTGAGAAAATATTGTAAAAGAAAGGGTAATTACCAAGGAGGTAGTCGGTTTGTTCCGGATCGATTTGGTTGAAATCCGCCTCGTTCCAGACGTAGTGGGCTCTGTCCGGATCCGGTTTGTTGTTGATCCACTCTTGTATCAAATTACGACCATCGATCCGAGACCCAGGCCGGCTCGGATACTCGGGATCTCGGTTCGCCCTGCTCAAGAATTTCATCCTGCCACCTCCAAGAGCAACCTATGTATATATGCGAAAATGCAAGGGCGTAGGCATCTTTTTAACTTACATGGGGGGGGGGGGGGAGGGGTAAGTCAAAGAGCGTTCCCGACTGTTTGATCAGGTATTGTAAAAATACAAAGCGTTATACATGTGAAAATAGATTCTGATGAGCTGCGCACGGTGAAAGTTAAAAATCATTAAGAAATCAATGGGAAGAGGGAGGGGGAGGGGAGGGGTGTCGATTGGCTCTCCATCCTGGCTACGCGCCTTCATGGTGAAATCTGAGCGTAACCAATGAGAAAGGTACCCCATGGTATGAAGGCTGGTTATGAAGGCATTTATTACTTCTTTATTCGGAGCAATGAATTCCCTAGTGTTGAAAATGAAAAATATAAACCATTTCTGTACATTTACATTGGAATCGCATCAAACATACTCCATAAATTTACACGCTTTATATGAAGAATTTTGAAAATTTTCGGTTCGGTAAGTTTTCGGTCATAAATGACCCAAAATTGTTAAATACCTTATAAATGTAATCAACAAAACTTGGAAAAGTTTTATTCTCAGCAAATGCAGACAGGACTTCAGATTAAAAATTATCCAGGGATCATAATTATATGGATTAGTCTAAATACAAGTGTGAAGTGAGATGGAGTAGAATTGAAATTCAGATGCGACTGCCACTCTTTATCTCTCCCCTCCACAGCCTTCCCCTCCATTATCAAAATCCTGGCTCTAGTTTGCTGATTCAGAAGTCAATGAGGACAAACTAGCTTTCAACTTTATGCGAGTGTTCTAACTCTATATCATTTCAGGGCAACTTTGTTGGTATTCTTCTTGTTTTATTTTATTTTTTAAAATTTTTCTTAAGATCAAAGAGAGGCGTTTAAACGGAAAACTCATCAGAATTTTCTCCCACCCTCCAACAATAATAAAGCACACGATATCTTCAGAGTGTTTGATGATCTAGATTATGCTTATTGCATTAAGTAAGCTTCTGAAGTTTTACGCCTTTTTCGTGGTAGTTATAATCTCTTGATATTCTGCCCCAGGTACTATGCAATATTTACAGTCATTTCGCTTTCTGATTTCCAGTCGGGTGAATAACGCAACACAATCTCCAATCCAGCAACTCTTTGAATTTTCTCTTGTAACGTTTCCCTGTCATTTAAAGAGATGCAGGCCTACAAGCTGCTCTCTGAGATCTGATATAGTACACTATCAGACACCGGCGTACATCCGCTTTCAGGAGTGGGGGGGGGGGGGGGGGTGATCGACTTTTTTGCCCATTTTTTTTTCTGTCCAACCCACACTTAAGTAAAAAACACACACCCTCACCCACCCGCACAGACCCCCTTACACACATTTTGATTTTCATTTTGCGAGCGAGCCAAAAATAACCACTTTTTTGTTTTTAATCGCATTTTTAATTATAAATTTTAAAATATGCCAGTCTTTAATACAGATTATCAAAGATTTTACGAACTGATTGATTAAAATATCATTTCTTCCTTAAAAAGTGTGGGGGGATATTTGTACATGCCATCCCCCTCTTGAAAAAGGGGGATACATCCCCCACCCCCCTCCCCCGGGATTTACGCCAATGCTATCAGAGTAATTAGAGGATAAACCAGCTACTGACACAAGGTGTAACTTTTTTAAAGCGAAATCGTTTTATTTTGTTTTTGTTAGGCCTGACGGGCAAAAGACCGCATACAGTCACGAATGGGGTCTTTACGTCAGCAAATCACAGACAGCAAATATCGAGGGTTACAACGCAACTATTTACAGCTGCAGTTTTTCTTCAAAGGCTGATTGTTTAATTCATTTGTAAGCACTTAGAAACAATGTGTACATCTTCATTTTTAAAAATCATTTTATGAAATTACACCTTGTTGCAATAGTGTAAAGATTCATGTGTTGATTACTGTCTTTTGGGGCAACTTGCCTTCAAGGGTTCGTCTAGCGCGCAGAAAAGGGAGCATCGAAATTCCGCCTCGTGTGCAATATGAGTTAGGCTATTACCTGGATGTTGTTGTTCTTGACAAACTGTTGCGCCATGTCAAGGCATCCCAGGTTGCGTTCTGTCAAGGGAATGTCCATGTCAGATTGCCATTTCCGATCAGGAACCTTGGCGTAGAGGGCGCCAGGTGAAGCGTGAGTGAGCGTGGTCGTGGTAACAAAACCGACAGATTTTCCTTTACAGAAACAACAAAGGCAAAAAACCCTGAAACATTAATTTGCTCTTTTAAAGATAAACATAAAGAATATCTGAACTGGATCAAGTACTACTTTTAACTTCTGTAACCGCCTTTCACTTTTCAGCTATTTATTTCATGAAAACAACATCATAAAAAGCAGACAACATTGTCAGAAAGATATACTTTAAAACGTTGTATTTCATTATTTTCCTATTTTAAGAAGATCATGGGATAAGGCTACCGATCCAGGATCTGAAAAAAATATCACACGTATATATCTTTGGAACTTTTTGGTCATTGTTGAGGACGCAAAACCCTTGAAATGAAACTGCATAATTATCACTGATCTCTACACAATTACACGTTCGCCCTCTATCGGCAGTTATAGGGACACGTACCTTTTGCATGGCCCCACCAACGAACTAAAACAAACGTCTTTCTAGTTCTGTGGGGCCCCACTGGATAAACTGAATATGAAACTGAACGAATTTTTCTCTTGAAAGTTAGCTTAATCTATTAAACTTGATCAATACGCTCAATCCTGTGATAGTCTTTAGTAAAGTAGCTACGACTTCTGAATGGAGAATGGCTGTATTTCAAAATTAGTTTTCGAGTATTCATTACAAGATATCGTTTGTTCAAATACAGGCTTATTTTCGTTAACAGGCCCAGGCTTCCTTGAATGAATTCTCACTGATGATATTTACATTTTCTTTTGAAAATAATTATCATGTTTAAGGCTTCATTGACTGTAGCTTGTTTCCATAAAAAACAACGTAAACAGGGCTTCACTATAATTTCACGTTTTCTTTCTTCGGTGCCCTGTCATGAAATAGTTTAACTTGCTTGATTCTGAAAGTCTTGAGAGCATGGAGGTGAAGAAGGTCAGTTGAATATTGAGACTATGACAATGGCAGAACTCAACTAGCAAAATATCTGGGGACCCGTTTGTGTTTACCGTGGGCTAACCGGTGCCCATTTGTCCCACATATACCCCCCCCCCCCCAAAAAAAGAGACCCAGATGCCATGGGGCCCACAGGGCAAACGGTATATGGGTGCCAAGTGGGGGTGGGCCGCACAGTGCTCATGTACAACCCAAGTTATGGCCATATGTCAGCCCAGTTTGACCAAATGAAACCCACGTGGGCCCTAGACATTTTGATGTAGCTGGATGGTGATGATGTCATTAAACAACGTCCGCATAATTAGTTAACATAATCTCATATTATTCCTACAACACTGCCGTGCCACGCATGCCCGGGGAAAGGAGTGGAAAAGTGAATGTCCCGGGAAAGAAATGGGAAATCCAGTTTCCCGTCAGACGCCACTTCTTTCTCTAAATTGCACCTCTCTGCAAGATTGCTACATGGATATAACGACTTAACAAAACAGTTTATTATATTAGAAAAAAAAGAGCTGAAAATATAACATCTCTGACTATGTTTCAATTCTTGCTTCTACTTTATTTGTTACTTATGTCGTACCAACCTCCTTACCCCGTTTTTATCGCTATCAGAAAGCACTTGTCGGATGTTTTATCCGACAAAGTCTGTTTAATCCGACAGTTGCCATAGTAACGATGCTTCTCAGCCAATTAAAATCAAGGAAAGATGTCAGATCTGACAACTTGCCAGACAACAAATGTTGATGAAACGCCCCCCTGTTCTGTTGCTATTTAATCAATATTTCAACCCTAACTCACAGTGCGCGCTTTCTTTCAATTTTGTAACATTCCCAGTTTTTAGTAACTTATCATTTATAGATCTATTTATTTGTCTTGCAGCTACGTTTGCTTTTTGAGTAGGGGATGTTCCCTATTCCATATACTCGAATTGTTGTTGTTGTTGTTGTTTTGGTATTACTTTTGTTCGTTTTGTTTTTGTGTTTTTTATGTTTTTTTCTGTTTTTTTTTTATTTTCTTTTTACTGTATATGCCGGATTACTATAGGGGAGTCCATTTTGCAGGTTCCGGTCTGGTCGATCCCTTCCTCGTATTGGAGTGGACTGGTCTCTTAAGTCTCTTTCTAGACTGCGAAATCTGCTCAACGCGCAGAGCCGGATTGTCAAGGGCCCCCGTTGCATAAAACTTACCATTGATGGTAACTCTGCCATCAATGGTAACTACCATGGTAACATTGCTCAACAGCCGATCAAATTCATGGTTTCCATGGAAGTAACCATTGATGGCAAAGTTACCATCAATGTTTTATGCAACGGAACCCAGATGATATAACCCCAGAAAGTCTCAAGTGAAAGGACCGTCACTGACGCCGGATCTGTGGACTCCTCGTGAAAAGTAACGTCTAAATTAACCAAAAATATTTGAGAAATACAGAAACCCGCATGTAGTTGACGTCGATGTTCGGTACGAATCGTACACCAAAAAGCACAACATCAACAACAACAACAACAACAATAACCTATTAGTCAAAGAACTACAGTAATGTGTGCGATATACTGTGATGATACCTAGCGTTCCGTAAGTGACTTAGCTAACTGCGCTCTTTAAGAATACAGGCAATTCAGGTAATTACACAAAATAATGATAATAACAATAATAATAATAATACAAGTGTAATTCAAAAATTGTAACGGAAGAACAAACTCATGAATAAACATTTATCGTCAATGATATTTTGTAACGAAAATGTTTAAACGTTCTCCCCTCATACTTGGTTTCGCCAATGACCTTGAGAATTTATCTATACGTTCATCCTTAAAAATACAGAGTTTGATTGCAAAAACTGATATATTCATTTTTGTCAAACTGAGATATTTGCAATTAAAGATCAATAAAAATAAAGAAAATAATAAGAAAATTTATGATACTGTTGACCATAACTTCAACAATATACCTTTACATGTAGTGAGGAATGTATCATTTGAAAAGTATTATTTTGTACTATATGATGGTGACCTTTATCTAAAATTTTCAAAAATGGCCACTATCGGTTTTTTGCAGATAAACTCGTCAAATATTGATAAGGACTCTCTATCTCGATGTTTAGTAAATGAAAGGGGAATTTGTCTTTGCCCTAATTTAGCTATGATCGAACATCCAATTTTTCTTGATTTTTATTTCTTAAGCAGTATTTACTTATTTTATTGCTGCTTATTGATAATATCATACAAATATTGAGAATAGTCATTTCCTTCTTTGACTTGTGGTTATATAATACATTTAAGTTGCCTTCAGTGAAAGAGCTTTATGTTCTTTTAAAATCAGGGATCTTGAAACTGTGTCATGGCTGTACAAATAATACTGCTTGTTAAAACTTTCCAAGGTTGTGCAAATATTAGTAATGTAAAGGTTCCATAAATGACGCAAAGGTGTTCGGGGGGGGGGGTGGTTCTTGCATTAGAACCCTATCAGTTGAGGGAGAAGACTGTGATCTATTACGTGAAATGATTTTATATACGTCATGCATATACAGCCCAAAACACACTCTTTTATTTTCACTGAATGGTTGGAGGAACTTACGAAATAAAAATTGTCATTCATAAGTCTCCCCTTCCTCTTCTTCTTCTTCTTCTTCTTCTTCTTCTTCTTCTTCTTCTTCTTCTTCTTCTTCTTCTTCTTCTTCTCCTCCTCCTCCTCCTCCTCCTTCTTCCTTTTCTTTACTCATTCTATCAGATAAAGGGATTTCACTAAGGACTTGGTAGAACAATCTGAAAAATGAAAGTGGCTAACATCCCAAGAAAGAAAGGGAAAATGTACTTCATTTCGAAACTCTTGTTTTGTATATACCAAATTTTAAGAGAATGCCAAGGGCCTCATGTTGCTTTTCTCTTGGATGTATGTTCTTTTATCATCTTGACTATTTTTTTTGTTTTGTTTATGTTGATGAGTTTATTTTGTATTTGCATTATGTATATGTGTATATGTGTATCGTGCATAATTATAAACAAAACAAATTTCCGTTTATACGTCCGACAATAAAGATATTGAATTGAATTGAATTGAATAATCTTCAAATGCAAAAACATAATTCAAAACAACAAATACACACCATCTCCAGTGTCATGCATTAACACATGCATTCTATAGGCCTTGATGTTTAAATGCTTATATTTTAAAACTGTTTTTTCATAAATGAAGGTTGTGATTTAAGTTTAAAAACGGAGAACGATGAAAGATTCTTACCTGCTTCTTGGGCCATTTCCAGGATTGATTTGACATCCCCTCCGAGGGACGAGAGACAATCACCCCTCTCTACACGATCGTCGATCCCAAGGACACCCTTCTTGGTCTTTACTCCACACAGGTAAGCTGTGGCCGTGGCAGCAGAGTCTGCTACTTGCTTGTCAGTCGCGTAAGTCTGCAAAGTAAGAAGATTCATTCATTCATTCATTCAATCATTTATTTCATTTCGTAAAAAATACAATCATATAACAAAAACAAAAACTCGAAAAAAAGCCTGGAATGGCTTGTAAAACAAAGTTCCTCTTCAGATAAATAATGGAAATTTCGGAGCAAATCAAAAGAATACAAATAATACATGGGCAAAAACAAAACAGCTAAAACAACAATAAAAACAGCTCATAAAATATGAATAGATTAATAGACAAGTTAATAAAAAAAAAACCAAAACAAAACAAAGAACTAAAGACATGAACGCTAAAACTTTTTTAAAGCCTATACTTCGTCAGTAAACGTGTTTAATGATATTTTGAAAAGAATCTTCCTCTCCAGAATCCAGTAATGCCCTTACTCTATATACTTTACTTATGAGACATAATGACATCTCGATGAATGAAAATGATCTTTCATACATAAGATGTTGCCATGTCGGACAATCTTATGACTTGTTATGTTCAACGCTTTCCCATGCTGCACACTTTGTTCATTCTACCCGTCGTATTTTTTTCCACTGCTATATTTAGGTCTTGCTCGTCGACATTTTACTAAAACATTCTTTGTGCTCATAGAACTGTCACCTAATTTTTCTAAATTTGACCGTCGATCGCGTGAAGTTTGCAAAAGAAGCCGTATACTCTGGGAAGACATGCAACATTAATATCATGAAGTATTTATGGAACTTATTTCTAATAATAAGCCTCGTGATGGCCACGTTTCAATTTGGGAATCATGTTGAGGGTCTTAGAGGCAACTAGATAATTGATTTTAACCCAATTCAATATTTTGTAAGGAGAAGTGTTTTTCAAATCAAAGTCGTAACTCATGTAAGAAGCTGCATTGTTTTATTGATTTTGTTTTTCTTTCTTTGACTATGAATTCCTTCCTCACTACAGGGAAGAAACTACTGGAAGATGATACTAGTAATGTACGGAGAGTGAGATCTGGAAAGACACTCTATGCAAATCCATGTCCATTTTCTGTAAGAAATGTACCATACGTCATCATTTCTTGTTTATGATAGGCCTTCAACTATTACATGTATACAAAATTATAATACATATCTGCATACCATCATAGAAAAAAGAGTTCTTGAGTACAAACTGATTAAAAGCATTATAATTATGAAGCTTCATAGCTTCAAAAGAGCCATTTATCCTCGATCTTCATATCCTCATCTCACACATCGTCTACCTATACACACGCAAACAAAGACAAAAAGAAAAAGGGACTGGTACATTTCTTATTTGTACATGTATCAAAACATGTTCTCAATTTTTACTAGATCAGTTTTTATGAGTAGGTCGAGGACGATCCCTTACGATGTGATTAAAAAATACCCCCAAAGTTCAAGAAGACAAATTTAAATGCAAATTTAGTGCAACCATTTTCGGCAAGGCAAATTCTTAATTAAGGATGACAAAAATTAACTTGTTATAAAAGGATGTCTGAACTCTCAGTTACCTTCTCAGTTCTGCGACCTGTCCAACGTCTTTCAGATATTCATAAGTATAGTACTGGATTACCCGATGAAATTTATATCCCCATATATCACAAAACTTAGGGGTGTCAATCATGGGAGAGACACTGGGACATCCCCCCCCCCCCAAAAAAAAAAAAAAAAAAAAAAAAAATGAATAAAATAGATTAAAAATGGAAAAAAATTAAGAATAAAAAAATAAATTAAAAAAAAATAAGCGTGGAGGAAAAGATACGATATATGCCCCAAGTTTAAGCTGAAGACCTCTCTTTATGTGTAGTAGTAGTAGTAGTAGTAGTAGAAAAGTAATAATGACAATAATAATAATGGTATTAAAATAAAACAAAATGAACTGGGAATAAAATAAAAAATTGATTCATTGATTGATTGATTTTGTTTTATTTCAACAGGGTAGCCCCTTCAGTAAACATAATACTGTTCTTCCACGGGGGCCTGTATAACATTAAACATACATTCAAATTACAAAAAGACATATAACAAAATTCAAAAACATTATACATATATACATGCACCATGATACAGGTTGAGTTATTGATCCATTATCTTAAAGATGAGAAATGAATTAAATTATATATAGATACAAAAAAACAACCCCCCCCAAAAAAAAAAAAAAAAAAATCGATAACTCGTGTTATTATGACAACTTAACTATTCAAGATAATTTTAACTTTAACCTCTTAACTTTTTTATAAGATCTGTTTTGTCACTTGTGTTTGGAAACATCAAAATAATTCTTTCCCAAAGAGGCTACTCTAAAATAAGGCTTGTTACCACTATAGAAATCTGCTAGCTGGGACTGAACCTTCTCATTATTTTTGTTAGAATGCCTGTAAACAAGGTAAATACGCCCATACTATAACTTAACTTATATCTTGCCATCGTCACCTATTGTTTTACATACATGTCATTAAATACAAACGTTACTACGCTGCAGTCTTCTTCTTCCTCATTTCTTGTTATTTCCTGTCCTATTTCCCCTCTCCGTCTGTCCCTCTCTTCCTCCTTTTATTTTTTACATTGTTTTTTTTTTTTTTTTACAATAGTACTTGTGCTTCCAGGCGTTCCTGTCACAAGCATTCGCTTCGGGGACCTCGCCTTCTTCCATATTTTGTTTATGCTATTGTAAGCTTTTCATCATGTACATATACCGGTAATTATATGACTGCACTATAAATTGTACAATTTGAAATGTGATTGTTAAATCCTGCCAACTAAATGGAAGAAAATAAATGCTTGTTAGAATGAATAATTGAATTTTACACAAGATAGTGATGACCTGTGCTTGTCCACATCCCGTCTCCCTTTTATCTTCATTAAATTCCCCCTTTTAGGGGGAGGGGGGAGGGGGGCTATTACGTCTTAAACTCTAATATCTCTTTATTGCTTGCTAGTAACTTTACTACCCTATATGCAAACTTGCCCTTTAAGTTATTTTAACTCCATGGCAGAATAGTTGAGAGGGGCACGGGGGCACAAGTACTCTGTTTGAAAAAAAAAAATCTGCCCCATATTGTGCATTTTCTGGAATTAAGCCCCCTTAAAAGAACCTGGATCCATCCTTATTTGACTTCACGTGTAAAATGTCATGGATGCCTCTGTGATATAAAATGCTGAGCCAACCAAAGGCCATGCATATAGCTTAGACTTCCTTTCGGAATTTCTCCAGAAATCACGCCAACCCTTTCAGCTACCTTGATTTAATTTCCACAACACTAAAAATAGCTTTCAAAGTTGTTTCCGACTAAACGAAAGCAAGTATTTAAATCGAAATGCGTTTCCCAAAATAGTAGACAAAATAGAAATGAAGCGGAACCCCTCCCCCCCCCCCCCCCCTTGCGGGGAAAATGAAGATGTTACGTACCTCCTCAGAAAGCATATAGCATAGTGAAGCTACTGTACATTGTACTACAAAGGTGTGTAAAAACTGATCATACCGTGTGTGTCGACACTGGGTCATATAATTGACACATGGTTGTAGCCATACAAAATCTAAGTGATAACAGATAGGACACAGTGTTTATTGTTCATGTTAACACACAGCCTCATGCTGTGACAAAGATCCACAGTGCGTGTCTCCATCGCATGAGACCATACAAGGAATTTCAGCACAGTGTGTTTACGTTTTTCAAATGTCCACAGTGTATCACGCGGCAGCCACACAAAGGAAAATCTACAATATAATCGCATCACAAGTGACGGCATACGAATGTTTTCACATTATAATCAGTCACACTGTGAACACAGAAAATGTCACACTGTAAACGCAGGATGTTTTTAACATTATTTCTACACTAAAACAGTGCTACACACATTGGTTGCGAAGAGAATTACATTTTGTATACACATACTAGCAATTCTCTAGAGTGAGCATATGGAGCATTCAACTATATCGCCACACTATTTCCTTACTTTTCCCACATAGTGGAAAATTGTGGTCCATTCGGTTATAACTCAGCATTAAACCCAAAGCAAGCAACAATCAAAATGATGCCCCCCCCAAAAAAAAAACAAGAAAAATTAACATTTGGTAACATACACGTGTCGTCGCACGTTTACGATAGATAGCCCAAGGGCATGTAACACATCTTTTGCATGACATGGGAAAATGAGCGCATCGAGCAATTAGCTGGTTGATTGGTGGAACAGGTTCCTCAAGAACGAGGGGCTTTCATTAACCTAAGAACCGGTTGAGTCAGTGATCATAGTTACAAAGGAGAGGATGCTGCAATAACATTGTATGGTGTTACAGGGCATAATGGAATCCAGTTTAGCTGTTGCTATGTCGCCAAGCCTCGGGCAAGCTCCCTAGTTGTCAGGGGAAACCCTTTTTTCAACAACTATGCACAAAATTAGTAAACCTGCCTATTTTCCGGAGGGGGGGGGGGGGGGGAGAAGATGTTCAATATTCGGGAACAGGTACCCGAGGGAGAGGAGCGACCGAGTAGGGTGAGCATGGTGAGGGTGTGGGGGATATGTTGCATATCTAGAATTGAAATTTAACGATCTGGTACACCCTTTGAGTGAAAATTTTCGATAAAAATAAGAAAAAGTAAGGTTTGGTAATTTCGGGGGGGGGGGAATTGCCTCCAACTTATTAGTTGGAAAAGCATTTAAATAATAATGTAGACTTTTAATCTATCTAATTTCCTTGTCAGAAAATTTCAGGGTAAAACGCCATGCCAAAATAAAGTCTTTATATCTGGCATTTATAAGTCTTTTTGAATGACTTATAACAGATTGGAAAGGAGCCGCACAATATTGTAGAGACCACGCTTTCTTTTTTCATTCATTTCATTTTTCAAACCTTTCAAAATCTTTAATGACTTTCTACCTCAACACCAAGATACTGCCAGTTTCCTAGGTACTTAAAGTAGATTCGGCGCCCAAACTTTACTCCATTGTATTACCTTGGCCAAGCCGAAGTGCGGAAAGTTCTCCACCGCCAGTTTGGCATCTTCTCCTAGACCTCCTGCGAGCTGTCCCTTCAGGATGCGGGCGGCTGTCAGGGTCTCGATGCTCATCCCATCTCCGAGGAATAGCACGATGTTCTTAGCAGTGTTCGTGTTCCGTTCCGTCAGGCGGATTGCTTCTTTAAGCGACGCTTGCGCTTCCTGGTTCCAATATTCAGCATCTGCATTTGAATAGAATGTTGTGAAAAAAAAAACAACAACAAAAAAACTTATGTTGTACACATTAATATCAGTCAGGCAGAAGGCCGTTATCGACGGACGATAGCTATGTCGACTAATCGCTTGATTTCCTCGTTTGAAGTTTTATTTTAACCGACTGCTAAGAAAGAAAGGAAGAATGCTTGTAAGTAGGGCTGGCGTACACTAGAGCGCCGACAAGACTAGGAAGGGTTGCGGAAGCCAAATATGTCATTTCGGCATGCTGTCCGCGTCAGACGGGGAAAAGTGAGCACATCATGGTTTCCTAAGACATTACTAAGAGCCTCTGCTTATTTGGCTGCAGACATACTTGGGAGTGTCCTAGGAGTCAATCGGGAAGGGCGCGAAATGCTGCGGAAAAAAGCTGATCGCAGTAGCACAGCGCGGACGCATCTAGGATCACACCAAGATGGGCAAAATCACGGACGAGGACAATCAGGAAGACCTTTCGACAACCATGAAGATATGCGGACAACATGAGGAAATAATGCAAGGTTATAAATTAGGTGCCGACTTCAATTCGTGTTGTTCTCGTGTGCACTGGCGCAGCCAGAATTATTTAACAAGGAGGTAAAACATGGATCTAATCAACCCCCCTTCCACAAACCACAGGAGTTTATATCAAATAATATTGCAGTTGCAGATCTTTATTCCTTTAATTTAATATTTACAGGCTGCGAGCTTCCTTTTTTTTGGGGGGGGGGAGAAAATAATGACGCTTCTTTCTAGATTATGAACCACCCCTCTAAAATTTTGCAAGCGAGCAAAGTGAGCAAGCAAAATACGTTTTCGTAGAAAGGGTTTACGGTTCACCATGTGGTAAGTCCTGAGGGACTATAGATAAAGTGGATAGAGATGGAGGTGAAATAGAGAGGCGAGAAAGTAGGAAAAATTGGAGGGCAGAGTATCTTTCGAAATCTGGGTGAAGTCCTAACACCAACACAACACCGTACCCCAAGACCCAGGACTTCACATCGACAACATCTGGCACCCAATCCTACATCACCAGACCACTCCACCCAGCTCAGCGACGCCGTCCACTGCAACTACATCAACCCAAGACAAGACCCGCACCGACGCCCACCCCACACAGCCAGTCACCTCCACCACCCTCCATCCGCCGCAGGACCAACCCACTACGCCGCCGACACGCACACCCCGCTACAACCTCCGCCGACGCAACACCACCACATCCGGGTATCAACCCGCCCACACCTTCCCGCCAAGCCTTCCCGCCGATTCCGCCACCACCGACCCGTCCACACAGAGCGTCACCACCGACAGCCGTTCACCACACCGCCGGCCCCGTCGGCCGACTCACTCCTCTACGTCCGCATATCCGCCCAGGGGGCTGAAACTCCGCTTCTGCATCCGTCCAGCCATGGAGGGGGGGTACGGAGGGTCAAATTGATCCCGCGTTTTATGTACAAAATTTTATAAACCTATGGCGCAGACCATTTTTCCGAGTATCAGCGAAAATCAGGCTTGTTTTGCCTTGCGCGCAGCGCGTATCACATTTTCATGAATATTTATGAATATGTATTAGATTTTTGTGACTTATTAACATAATAACGCATGCGCACTGAATTATTCATTCATTCATTCATTTACCGTACCGTCGCCCAGACTCGTGAGAATTTCCCTAATTTAATTTCCTCCTCTCTCATTTCAATCACTTTACCCCAATAGCTTACACCCACTTCTATTTATCTGATGCCGATGCTGTCAGTAAGACATGCATTTCTGATTTTGACTTTATTTTGTGTTGATCACTTGCAGACTAAATTCAACAAAAGCTGTGTTTACAATATTATTATTTGAGGAATCCACACTCTACAAGCATTGCTTTTCTTACTAGTGGATCACCTCCATTTCCATAACATAAGAGCTTATAGGCTACTGTATTATTCTTTTGTAGATTAACTTTGTTTCATATTTCAAATTATGTAAACGTATCCTGTAAACAGTAACATGCATGTCTCCTGGCCCCCTCCACCAAACAGATAAATTCCTCTCGCATATGGCTGCTACAATCATGGGCATCAATGTGGGGAGGGGGGGGGGGGGGCATGGCGCGGTATGCGTCCCTAATATTTTAAGAGTGGGTTGACACAATAGGGTATGTCCCCCACATTCTGGAACAAAGCAGTCCTAGTGAAACCAAATTTCCCCACCCCCTATACTTAAAGCTGTGAGCTCCCTCTCTTCTCAGCAAAGTTTGACGTTAATTTTTGCTCGTTGACATTTTGGGGAGGGGATCATCATAGACATATAATAGATGTATCCCCCTAAAGAATTTGATCCAAGGATTTTTATTTTCATTTCTGCAAACCCATTAAGGTGTATGCCCCCAAAGAAAAAAATGCTGAGGAGCATTTTTTTTACTCGCTAGTCAGTGAATTTTAGGACAGTACCCGCCCCCCCCCCGTCCTGTATGCACTGCAATCATACCTCAGTTACAAAGTAACTTCATGATTTTGTGCCTGCATTATCGTCAATAATGCTTTTTTTCCTTTCTTTTGCTAGTCCCTGAATTTTTGGACAGCCCCTTCCCCCCCCCCCCCACATGGCTACAATCACACCTCTGTCACAAAACAACTTCATATGATCTTATGCCTGCATCATGCATCATCTTCAACCTCATCATCATCGTCTTTTCTTCTTTCTTTTGCTAGTCAGTGAATTTTGAACAGAGCCCCCCCCCCCCCCCCCCCCCCCTCCATCACACCTCAATTACAAAGCAACTTCATATGATCTTTGGCCGGAATCATCATCCTCAACCTCGTCGTCATCATCATCATCAACACTATCTTTCTTTCGCTATTCAGTGATTTTTCAGACAGTACCCCCCCCCCCCTCCATATGGCTGCAATCAACCTCAATTACAAACCAACTTCATATGATATTGTGCCAGCATCATCATCCTCATCATCATCAAAAATACTGACAAAAGCAACATCAACATTAGATTTCACTCAAGGTTAAGAGAAATTGAAAGACAATAAGAATATAGAGAGAAGAAAATTATTTTATTAGCAAAAAAGTGTAACTCTAATTTCAATGCAGCAAGAGATCAGCAAACATTTCTGGAGGCAGAAAGCTCTTGTTGGAATACTTATAATAGGCCTACTATTTAAACATTCTTGCAGTGTGAATCCATATAGCCTATCAATGTAATTACATAATAATAACAATGATAATGATAATAATAATAAAAATGTAAAAAAGAATAATGATAAGTTTGACAAATTTCTGAAACAATTCAGCCAAAAACTTAGATATTGGTTCATATGGTTCCCCACCTACCTGCATAGGTAGTTTTGTAAATTCAGGTAACAGCATGAAGCAACCCATCCCTAATAATTGACTAGACTTGCTCCAGAACTACCCTCCTAACAATCACCCCCCCCCCCCCCCCTCAGTGTCTACCCCTGGACAATCAACCCAAGCCAATTACAATGCCCATCCCATCCCCTAACTTGGAAATGTTACTTACTGTAATTGACCTCAGAATTATTTCTTGGGGGGGGGGGGGGGGACAGTACACGGGAGGTAATTACCCGAGGAATAATAGTCCTAGAACTGTTGATTTTGAAGGCACAACTTCTATATACAATTTTTGTGTTCCCTGATTTTTTTATTTCTTTTTAATAGTTGTTAAAATGGTTTTGGTCCATGTTTCAATTGAATTCACAGATTTATACATTTTATTAGCCTGTCATGAAATCAGGCTCAAATTTTAATCTAGGTATACATCTTTAGGCAAAATGCAAATGAAGTTTCAAAATAAGGGCTTGGGGAAGGGTGCAATTCCTTAGTCTTCAAGCAGCTGGATACTCTACAAGCCTTGTACTTGAACTTCTTAGACAACCTGAAAGTAGAAAACAAAAGAAAAGAGAAAAATTTGTAAACATGCTGCAGAGTCGAGAGAGAGAGAGAGAAAGAAAGAAAGGCTCCTCTCTAAGTACATGATAAATGACGTGATGAACCTGCCTGAAACTTTATTCTAAGTAGTTCAGTACATTATACTAGGAGGTCTGCACATAAGACTGCAAGCTTCAGTCTGTGATAATAAAGATATTGGTTGTTGTTATTAGGCTAAGACTCGTTAGTCTTTACTTTGTATGGCTACTCTGTAGTAAAATACGTTGGGGTTTTTTTTTTAAACATCCACGGCACATGGATATTTCTGTCTAGAATTTAGCTTAAATAACGTACTACATAAATGAAAAACTTCAAAATCTACACTTTTCAAAGCTACAAATCATAATGGGCTTACTTCATACCTTGCCAGCAGTAGATTTTTCTAGATCAAGTGGAGTTGACAGTTGATAACCAAATCTGCCTGTATTTTACCATCTGAAGACTACATCAGGTTCAGGTCCCCTTTAAAAATTAAAAAGAGAAAGAGGTTTATATCATGATTATTTAAAAGCATTGTGGTGATAACAGGTCTATGAATGATGTCTAGCCCATATATAGCCAGGCTTGGTCTAACTGTGCCAGGCCTAGGTCTACCGTCTACTAGACCTAGTCCGATGATGGGTGATTTTCATGACAAAGAAAACATCAAGTTCAACTAGTCAAAGGAAGGTCCAATATAGGCGTATCATGAATTCAAACTACGGTATAGCTTAACATGAACAATCATGGCTAAAGTTTTACTTAGAGTCTAGAGTTAGTCCGGATCAATGTTCCCAGCAAGGCCCGGCCCCAGGGGGCACAGGGGCACTCACTCCAGCCGGCCAGTAACGGCTTAATCAGAATTAACATTACGCTTGGGAATATCGTAGCCGTCCGTCTTGCAGTGCACTCAGCCTCGACTCCAGTTTCTAACAGGTCAACATCTACCGCTGATTATCGCTGATTTAGCTAGCTTCAGTACTTTATCCACCGGAGAAAATTCTACAAACAGTTCTCTACGGAAAAAGTTTAATCTCTTTGAAAAATATCGCCATTACATTATTTTTCTCTCATGATTTAGATTTCAATTGTATACAAGAATAGTTTCCTAATTCTGGGCTTTGGAGGTGATGTCCCATGCACTTTGTACAGGTAGCCTACGCACTGCTTGACGGACGATTAACAACTACGATGAAGACTGGTTAACAAAATGTCGCTTTACTTACTTTTCAGGTCATCTTATAATATTATTCCATTCTGAATGCTCCTTTTAAGAATTTCTGCTTCCTTGGGGTTTACTCTGAATTCTTTTCACAACATGCAGATTTCCTGAAACAAATTTCTTGAGCGGTTTGTGCTGAAATGGTCAAAAAGTTGCACTCCTCTGCCAGCCGCCATTTATCCGAATTGCTGCCTCAAATCGTAGGGAATTGTGGGAAGGCAAAAATGTTTCATGTATGAGCTTATGCATTAAACATGAAGGCAATTACCCAATCATCGAACGGTATTTGAGAGTTTTATCTCATGAATAATAATTGACCCTCCGAAGTCGTCTTCAATTTTGCCGCGGCCGCCATTTTGGCCCAATGCAAAAGCCTATGGTATGTCAAAGGTCAAATTTTAGTTGCCTCTCTAGCCTTCCTTCGGAAGGCATACTGTGTATGCATCGTATCTCTGTGTATCCGCCCACACAGAGCGCCACCACCGACAGCCGTTCACCACGCCGCCGACCCCGCCGCCCGCCTCACTCCTCTACGTCCGCATACCAGTCTCAAGTACTCCGACACGCCTAGCCAACACTCACTTCTGAAGACGGACAGTCAAGCTGCCCGAAACGTCGAGTCTTCTCTTCAAGTCTTCTCACCTCTCGCCGACTCAAGCCTACTCATCTCTTCACCAACTCAATCCTCTCACCTCTTCTGGTTTACAGTCCTTTTTAGGACTTCACCCAGATTTCGAAAGATACTCTGCCCTCCAATTTTTCCTACTTTCTCGCCTCTCTATTTCACCTCCATCTCTATCCACTTTATCTATAGTCCCTCAGGACTTACCACATGGTGAACCGTAAACCCTTTCTACGAATACCCGTGCCACCATGCAAACCTTCAAACATCATCAAAATACGTTTTGTTATAAAAGACATGAAAAAGGTGTTATTTTGTCATGAAAATACATTGTAGGTATCGTAGGCATAGGATATAGGATATCTGCATGATTACCTCGCTGCCAAATATGACTCTATTTTGGCACCTCGCTGATCCAGTATTACCCTGTTTCTACATATTACGAGCGAGTGAAGCAAGCGAGGAAAAACACACTCTTCTGACGATAGTCGTCATCCAAATACACGGGCCTCAAATATATTTGAGAATATTCACTCGCCGAATTTGTTTACGGTCCTAAACCATCTTGTATCTAAATATGATACGAACAAGCGCATCGAGTGAGAAAAGATGTACACATTTTCCAGTTTAAAAATGATAATCTGTTATCAAAATATACAATGGGCCTATAAGATATTCTGAACTGTAGATTCGGTCGCCTCGCTGCCCGAATTGGTTTGTTTTCGTTGACCAGTCTAATAATTAATAATAATAATTATAACATTTATAAGGCGCTTAATACTGTTGTTTCTAAGCGCACAATTTTCTTTCTACAAATTAATAACCATGATAACCGGAATCTAACAATAATGGAAAAAATCTATTAATCCCTAATTCGAACTTCTTTATACTGAAAAAAAGGAAACAAAAATACAAAGATGTGCACCTCCATATAGACCAACCCACAACTTATATACAGAGTGGTGAGAAATCTAAGCATTAAAAAGGTGCGTTTTGAGCAAGGTCTATTATTGATTGAGGGAGTTGGCATTGTGGATGTATGATGGCAATTTATTCCATTGGATTGGGGCAATTACAGAGAAGGCTCCATCATCATAACTAGTATTTGTTCGGGGTCCTAGGGTTAGCAATGCTGCAAGGTTGATGATGAACGAAGTGGTCTGATACTGCTTTCACACCAAGGTACGGTCGCTGGGTACGGTCGCAGAGACCGTACGCAGCGACCAATGAAATCATAGTGTGAAAGCATTTCATCGTACTCAGCGACCGATCATTTTGGTCAAAAACGATCGGTCGCTGAGCACGGTCGCTGAGGTACTTCAGCGACCGTACCCAGCGACCGTACCTTGGTGTGAAAGCACATCGTACTCAGCGACCGATCGAAATGCAATGACCCCCCATACATGCCCACGCGCTATCTCTACTTCCGCTTCAGGCTAGGTCAGCTATACAGCGACCGATCGCTCTGGGCCTGACCAAATTTTGACGGCGGTGTGAAAGCACGTCCGATCGGTCGCTGGGTACGGTCTCTGCGACCGTACCCAGCGACCGTACCTTGGTGTGAAAGCAGTATGAGAGAGCTAGACGAGCGTAGAGAGATGAGGTCAGTGAGAATGATATTCGGGAGCTAAGCCGTTAACGATGTTATAGGTCATAAGAAGAATTTTGAAAATGATATGCTGGCGTATTGGAAGCCAATGGAGTGAGCGCAGAATTGGGGTTATGTGTTCATATTTTTTAGAAAGTGTAACAAGCCTTGCAGTAGTGTTTTGAATTCTTTGAAGTGGGCGTAAATGTGATAGTGGGATTCCAGAGAAAATCGAATTGCAGTAATCAAGGTGGGAAGATACAAAGGCATGGGTTAGTTTAGCAGTTGTGGGTTGGTCGAGTAGCTTCCTAATTTTCCAAATCTTGAATATGCCAAAGGATGCAGACTTACATAATGTTTTTAATGTGTTGTTGGAATGTAAGGTTTTTGTCGATAGTCACCCCAAGATCCCGTACCAACGCGCTACACATCAACTGACTATTGCTAGTGCTACTTGTGGATAACAGCATTTGGAAAGATTCTGTGTTTCTAAATTTAGAGGAGATGTGGATCATTTCAGATCTGTATCTGTATCTAAATATCATACAAGCAAGCGCAGCCAGGGAGGACAAATATACACTAGCTTTTTTTCATGGTAGGAGTGTTATTCCGTCATCAAATTACAGTCATGACAATATAAGCCTTTAACAATTTAACCTATCTTCCGAATATGATGCTATTTGGACATCAAGCTTTCGACCCTTCCGTGTCATGACCGCATTATGTCCGCAGCCGCTCCGCGCACTCTCCTAATCGGCTCCGAGCTTTCCTAAAACATTCCGCCGGGCTTCTGGTTGCCTTCGCGTAGTTGCCCTCGTCGCGGAGGCTTTCAGAAGCGTTTGCGGAAGTGTTAAGGAAAGGCGAGATGTCCTGCGGATGTCTGCACGACAATGTAGACAAAGTTCCGAAGGTGTACGAAAGTTCATTTCCGCATCCAAATTTTAGTCGAGACCGAAATTTGGATGCGGAAATTTTGCCCTGTCCGGAAAGTGCGGAAGTGTTTAGGAATGGTTAAGACAGTGAGCGGAATCTTTCAAGAATATGCGGAAAGGTTGCCGAATGAATGCGGATTTACTAGATTTGCTTTCTGCGTCTTGTCCGCGCCCTAGCGGACGCCTGGTAGACAGACGGCTTTAAATTCTCTCCGAGAGATTTGATAATAGGGATCAATGCCTGATATACTAAAGGGCACAGCGCATCGACATCGACCTTTCGGCTTAAGAGACCGTTGCTCTACTACCAAGCCATCTTGTCTCCCGGTTCCAATACTCCGTGGAGGATGGAGAATATTCTTAATGCATGCTGTGTGTACAAAAAACAGTCAAGGAGATGGCTGTTACGGACAATTGATATCCCCATTATCGAGACAACTTCCGCAGCGATGAACACAATTGACCCTTAATCATAATTTCATGGGCATGTGAACTTTTAATTTTCGTCGACGAAAACTACAGCTATTCCACGGTTAACCCATATTTGGGTTTCTTATGACTCATGGAACAATAACAAAAACAAAATTCATCCTGCTTATAATCATGCTTTAGTTTATGATACAAACAAAGATGCTTGTTTTCCTAACTAAAGATGTAAACATCACAGTCGACCCACGAGGCGGATGGTCAATTTGGCTTTAGCCATGGACATATTTTTGGAAGTATATTTTCCAGAATTTTCCGACGGGTGTCTCCTTTTATCCAAAAACTTCGCTAACAAACAAGGAAAAAGGGGTCTTCGGCTGTTCAGGTGTTTCTTTTAACTCGAAAAAACTAGCTGACAAGAAAAAAAGGTTCTCGGCTTTTCCAGGTGTCTATTACCCGAAAAGTTCTCTGACAAGCTATAATACAAAAAAAAAAAAAAAGAAAACTGTCTTGCATAATTTTAGGGGGACAAACCCTGCTGTCTTCTAACACCAATTTTTTGTGGGGAGAGACGTGTCCCCCTCCCCCATTTATTGACGCCCATGCTTTCAACTTCCGATCTAATTATGACCATTCAAACCTCGGTCATAAAGATTTCCCATTTCTAAATATTCCAGTCAAATACTCTCGCATTTCATTTTTCAAAATCGGGTGGCATTCAGATCGTATAAATAGATATCAACTTGTGAACGGGGAAGGACTAGGAGAAGTATGGAGACTGGAAAGAGAAAGAGACGAAAAAGACAATATTATTAGATAAAACGATGTAAGAGAAAGAAAAACAAGAATGATAGGAAGTTGTAGATTATAGTAAAAAGTTTTTGGGAAAAAAAAGATATTTTCTCACCCCCCCCTCCTTTTTTGAGCGAATTTACAGTCAAACCTGCTCTAACGAGCACCCGTATAGACAGACTACCTGCCTTTAAAAACCCACTTTTCGTTTCTCTTGAAGAGTGCTTCTCTCTGAGACGTGTTATAACGGAACCTGTGAATAAAGACCACCCGCTCATAAAGACCGCTTTTCTTGTCTCCTTGAGCGGTCTTTATATGCAGGTTTCACTGTAGACTGAGCATACAATGATAATGAAGCTGAAGAAGCAAAGAAGTCGTAATAAGTTTGAATAGTAGGAGGAGTAGAAGAAGAAGAGAAAGGGTGGGAATATGAAGGACGAAAAGAAAGATTTACTAATTTGCATAACCCTTTGATGATAAAAAGAGCTCATTGACTTTTGGACTCACTTGCATGGACTCAGCCACAATTAAAATCTTGCGTTTATCATAATGAAAAGGTGTTTATAGTTTAGCACTGAATAAATGATTACAGTCTCCACATTATTCTGCATTCTCTCATTTTTTTTTTTTTTTTATCAATAATTGGTTGTGTAATCAATAAAAGGCCATTCTAAATCAGTCAGATATTGTATACATTGTTTCCTCATTAATTATTTACCATTTTGTTTGATATGACTGTTCTGAGGGTAATTGTTTTGCAATAAATTATTGATTGTAATCTAAATCAATGGGATAACAAAATAAACTCTGGCCCTGCTGAGTGGTCTGAAGATAAAAAGAAACTTCACCAGCATAAAATGTAAATTCCTCCTCCTTTTCTTCTTGTGGAAATAGGATTCATTGAATTCTTCTTTATACTAATACATTGAACAATATTACTGACAGAAAGAGTAATGTGACCATTTCCATGTAGAAATCCTGTAATAAACCTTCACACATACGCGCGAAATGAACATTTATAGAAAAGGCCTGAACATGTCTATTTTCAGCCATGGAGTTAAATGTATCTCACAAAACATGGATTAGAGAAGCACGATAGTTACAGGCCCTTTTTCCAGGGAACATCTATCTATAAAGATGTTATGTAATTATCCAATCCAAGCTTATCATTCTTAAAAATAGAATGACATGTACATCGTCTACACTACCTAAGTGGGGTGGACATTGCGGTCAGTACCAAGCTAATAGGCAAAAGGGAAATATTTAGACATTGCTCGCCTCCCCCCCCCCCCCCCCATCTCACCATGCTCAAACATAACGTGAAACTTCTACTCACATGCAAACGATGTTTAGCAAGGTACTTTTAATGTGATGTTTCCAGGGGCGTAGCAAAGCGGGGGGGGGGGGGGATGGGGGATGCATCCCCCACATTTTCAGGTGGAGTCATATATGTGTGTACAGAAATTTGTACGAGTGGGTTAATCACCGCCCCCCCCCTACCCCGCCGTATGAGGATCTGTCTACGCAAATGGATGTTTCTCTAACATGTCTCGCTTCTTTAAGCGGTCGCCCATTTTTGATATATTGTAGAAAATGTCTTCAAACGCATTTCTTTTCAGCATGATATAAAAAAGGTTGTACAATTTGAAAACTTTATATTTGATCAGGTGTGCATATATAGTCAACAAGAGCTCAGTATGTGTTCTGCACATCAAAACAACACGTCGTCAAGAAAATACCCTCACGACACCCTCTTCGAAAGCAATGCCAGTGGGTGTTGGGTATTCACGAAATTTATATGAGTTAAACAAATTTTACATGTAGGTATCCTTGATGTCTGGTCATTTTGAACATGTCGAATGGGATTAAGGATCATTAAATATCCAAGTCAAGCTTGTCAATTTTGAATAATTGCACGTTCAGGTGTCGTGGTTTAGTGTCACCGCACTGTGGATTTCGCGGTCCGAGTTCAAATCCCGCCGCGGCGCTAATGTCCTTTGACAAGATATGAATCTACATTTGCCACTCTCCACCAAAGTGGGTACCCGGTGGGGTGCGAAAGTCATTCTGATTTGTTTAGGATTGTGAGCGCCTGTAAAATGGCGCCTGGTCGGAATGCTCCCTAGAGAGTGGAGAAGGTGCATAATTATTGTGTGCGGGAAGGGCTGAATCCGATGACCGGGGTAATCATAAAGCGCTTAGAGACATCACAGAGATGTATGGGCGCTATAAAAATCCAGAATATTACTGCTGTTGTTGACGAGAGGTGAAAATAATCCATATCCATGGCATAGTATGCATATCATTATGCTTTTCTTCGTTTCTCGGGAGTTTATCCTTTTTCCTGTTATAATGTCATAAGATATTTCGGAATAGTACTTTTGTCATTGTACATTTTTATTTTAGCAACTTTTCCCGCCTGTTCTATCCCGTGTATCATATAGATCGGCCTCCTTTCTTCATTACTATCTACAAAGTAATAACTCTGTTTGGCTATTCCAATTGATGAACAGAAGTGAGGGCATGACATCATATAAGAAAATGTTCTCAGGAATCAATAGCTTTGGAGAAGATGTACCATTAACGAGTTTAGTGAGGAAAAAAAAAAGAAACGAAAAAAAAATTATCTGACAAATCAACTTCCATTACTAGAATTGAGATAAAGGAAATCGCTTTGACATTAAAACACATAATGGATAAATTCCATATGAGCTCAACAATTATGTGGACAAGATTTCTCGTTAATTTGGCTTGACTCTGTCTATTGGACGGAGAGAATTTAATGAAATATTTAGTTTTAACTGCGTTCTGCTATGTAATAGTATGACTATGAGGTCACAAAATTAGAATCGTAAATGTGTAGTTTCTTGATGTCCAGACGTATTGACACCATGCACACGACAGTACCAAATACAAACAATATTGTTTAGTAATATAATGTGCAGTGCAAATATACTTTGGGAATATGTAGGGCAGTAAGCAGAAGTATAGCGTTTCCAGAAATCAGCATTTGTTCATCTTTGTGTTACCAATATGTTATCTTGTATAAAAGAAAGTAATTATACATAAATTTCTTATGTTAATCAGTATTATGCCCTGATTTTCAGGCTTAAAACATTGTAAAAAGGGCTATTATTGCCACATTGGTCAGTCGTATGCCTGTACTGAAATCTTCCACCTAATTTGTGACGAAAACTAATAAAAATAATTTGCACATAAAAATAATTTGCACAGAAAACACCGAACTTGAGTATTCTAACTGGTTATGGAAGAAGGTTGTTGTATTATAGATTGTCACAAGATAGCCCAGAAGAGTCGAAAAAGTGTATCCTGGAATACTTAGAGTGACGACAGTTGGATAGTCGGTCACATTAAAACTTCATTGCTCAAATTGTTAACCCAGTTTAAATTTTTCTTCAGAATTATTTCAAGAGTTCCCTTTCCCGCCTCACCAGCAAGACTGATTACCCGGACTTACATCACAAACAAGCTTACAGTAACACCTCTGTAGGATATCCTTAACTATTACCTGATGATATACAGCTCATCTCATTCTCAATTATCCCTACGCATAATGTTATGGCAATGCAAATTGGTGATTTTCCTTTATTAAGTAAGCCAAATTGCCGTGAAAGTTGAGCAGAAAATGAAGACGTGTGAGGCATGTGGACTTACTCTGACTAGAAGCAAAGCTTAATGAGAGTAGGCAGAGAGCTAGTTGAAAATATCGAGACGTTTCCATGGCAATAAATGATGCCAATAACAAGCAAGCATACACTCGGGTACAAAATGATCACCCTGCTCTGGGCGGCCTCCGGAAATGTAGTACGCAAATATTAGAGTTAGGGATCAAGCGAGATAAGATTGAATTGCCAAATAACCCGTGATCATAGTTTAATGATTTCTGATCTGGGAACCGATCATGGACGAGGAGGGGGGGGGGGGGGGGGGGGAGGGGGAGGGGGAGGGGGAGGGGGGCTTATGGTCAAAATACTCTTTTCTCTTTATTTTCCACCGTCTACCCCTCCCCTCTCTCTCTCTCTCTCTCTCTCTCTCTCTCAGTCTCTATGAGACTCTACTCATACATGTACATACCTAGATCTCTTCTGCTCCCCCTTTGCCCAATTTTCCCCCTCTCCCCATTCTCCACTCTCTCTCCCTTCTCCCTATTCTCCCCTCTCGTCTTCTTTCTCTCTAGCCCTCCCTTAAAGCCTCCTTTAATCTCCCTCTTGTCCATTTTTCCCGCTCATCATCTTTTCCCTTATATCCCCTTTACTAGCACCCTCTCTTGCTCCTTTTCTATATTTTTTCCCGCATATTCCCTGTTCTATTCCACTTCCCTTTCAAATCTCTGTCTCAGCTTTTGCGTCATAATTGTCTGGATAATGATATTATTTTCCTAAGGTATCTGTAGGAGGAAAATAACACATAATTATGTCCGGGGTGATTACGAATATTATAAAGTTAGGAAATTATCCAGAGTACGACGCGTTTCTCTGATAAATCCTACTACCGCCCCCTTTTTTTGTTTATGAAAACCGTGAAACTAAAAGCCAAGAAACGACACTATGTCTCCAGAACGCGGATGAATCTGTCTGAGATATAGGAAAAGAGCTTCAAATGCACGTGATTACGAAGGGCGGAAGTTTGAAACATTATCCATCTCTTCTCACCCTCATTTTTCTCTCTCCCCAATATTTTGTTCTCCCTCACTTTTCTCTCATAAATCCACATTTCCCGCACCTTGCCATCTCTCCCTCCTTTTCTCTTCTTCTTTCTTTCTTTTCTCTTGCTGTATCTCTTCCTATCTTTCTTTTCTTTCTCTTTACCCTTCTTTCTCTCTGCTGGGGGGCGTTTCAGCAAGTGTATTGTCAGTGATTTTTACTGACAAATTTGCTCTCAGCCAATCAGATGCAATGATTTCAGTAGCTTATAACAGTTGTCGGTGAAACCACTGACAAGACACTTGACATGCTTAATGAAACGCTCCCCACCTCTCTCAACCTCTCCCGGACATACACTGTAAAAAATATTGGGGAAAAATTCAACCAGCACGAGAGTATTATATATCCAACCAATTTTGGGCAATATTTTTACCCAATGCGGGAAACATACTGCCCAGTTAGGGTAAAAATAAGCAGTAATTACTTTAGAATTGGCAAAATTTCCATCAAATTGGATAAAAAGAAATGCCCAAAGACATGTCCAAAGTTGGTTGGATACAATTACCTTCATGACACATTTTACCCAATATTTTTAGAGTGTACATTTCCGCCTCTCACACTCTCTCTCCCCGACCTTCACTACTCTGTATTTTCTCTTTCTTTGTTCTTCCTTTTCTGTATCACTCCTCTCTCCCAAGCACCTTCCCTTCTGCACTTTTCCTTCCTTTATCCTTCCTCTCTTTCTTCCATTCCCCTCTTCTCCATCCATGTTTTCTCTCTCCTTCCTAATCTTTCCTCTTTTCCCTCTCTTTATCTTTCTTGCCCCTTCTCTTTCCATATTTCCTGAACAAACAATCCCCTTTGATTTCTCTTTTATCCCACCCTGCTCCCCTCCCTCTCATTTTCCTCTTTCTCACTACCACTTCTTTCTGTCCCTATATTGCTCAGTTATCTTACCAACCTATTATATTAACAGATTATCAATTCCATGAATGTACGTCAGTTCTCATCCTTCCTTTCAACCTGATTTTCTTCTATTTAATCAGTATCAAAATCGTGAGGTTTTTTCAGATAAAGAAAAGACAGATTAATTTGATTGATGTCCCAAAGTTTAACATATTTGAATTTCTTATATTAGATTTGGCAGAATTTGCATTTAATTGTTTTCTTCGACTTCTGAACTAAAAAAAAAAAAAAGAAGAAGAAGCAAAACTCAGAATTATTTTCTCAATTTTCTGGTCAGGTTGCATGCTTAATCGATTCATCTTGACTAACTGTTTGAAACTTCTTGCAATTTTTAAAATTTTTCCATGATTTTTGTTTAATCATCAGCCTTTTCAAAACACTGATTTTATCTTCTGACACCTCAACGGATACGTACTTCCCCTAGGATATTTCTGCTTGTGTTCGAAATTGAGAAATTTTCTACACGAAAATATATGACAATACAACGCAGTATTTAGATTACTATAGTTTGACCGTTATGCTGGGTTTTGTTTAAAAATAACCAGCGGCAAATCAGATGTGATTAATATGGAGATGTCATATAACGAGATTGGAGTTGAATATATCAAGCAACATTCTAAATATAGCTACCCTTGGCGAAAGATTTTTTTTTCCAAGAAATAATCAGCTAATACCCCATCACACCATGCTAGTTCTCACTACGTTCTGGAAAAAGGTTGCCAACATAGGCTCAAACTGTGTGCGAACGGCGTAAACGTAGTAGGAACTGTGTACGATCTGTTTAAGAACATAGACGGGCTCGAACTGGCTTGGACGGGAAGGGTGTTCTAGAAATTTGAGCCTGTTCAAAATTCCACCCGTCCTGAAATTAGACGAAGTGACAACGTACTTAAAACGAGACGGACGTAGTTAAAAACGAGAAGGACGTACTGCGAACAGAGTTGCCGTATTTCGATGCCACTTGGAACGAGTAGCACTATGACGTGGTCGAGCAACAGTACGACCGGTACGAACATTACAATTTTGTAGCTAAAATATTAATTTTTTGTCATTTCTCTGTACATAGTGTCTGTGGAAAAGTGGGAGTATAATGACATCACCAACTCACCCACTGAATATTCATATCGAAATGTTCAAATACTGTTTTGCAAAAAAATAGCAAAACTTCAAAAATCCATAATTTCCTTATATTTCATCCGATTATCATCAAATTTCCACTGCTTAGTTTGAAAACTTTACTCTTTATTAAAAGTGAACTCCATTTCCTGGTTGACGCACGTAGTTTCCAAGCTAGGAATTATCAATAAATGACCGACTAGACTTTTTACCTCAACAACGAGAATATAGGCGTGAAGAGTCAATTTGACTGAAACTCCAAAAATACAACCAACAACCAAAACTTGTTGACGTTGCTCTGTTGTTACTTGTTCTGTCTTTCTTTTCACTTTTCTTCTGATGCATTATGAAACACGAGAGACAGCTCTAGTTGTATATATTCAAAGTTGAATGTCTTTCCCCGTTTCTTTTCCCCGTTTCCTTCTTACCTCCACCCCTCTCTCTCTCTCTCTCTCTCTCTGTCTTTTCACCTCTCTATTTCTTCTCTGTCTCTTTCTTTTACATTTTCTCCGCCTTTGTCTCTCTCTTTATTTCTTTATCTCTCTCTCTCTCTCTCTCTCTCTCTCTCTCTTTCATTCTCTTCAGGTGTGAATCGGGATGGGGGGAATACAAGGATGGGGTACTCTGTTCTCAGGTTTTACTACAATTTTTAAGGTTTTTTTTTTCCTGATATTTTACATTCTAAATGCGATTATTTGTAATTTTTCATTTCACTCTTTTTGATGTTTTTACTCACGTTTTTGATATGAACTATGTAATATCTTTGTAAAATCCCGGAATGAATTTCCATGTAAATTTGTACGAAATAAAATTGAATTGAATTGAATTGAATGGAATTGAATTGAATTGCTCTTCACATCCTGAAGTGTCGAACGGCAATGAGGAATAGTAAGAACGCGCTAGGTTTTTCTTGCCCTCGATTCAGGAAGGTACTATACACGCCCTAGGAGCGCGTTTGAACGCACAGAACACGAGATGAGGACGAGTCAAACGGTCCCTGAACGGAGTGGGAACGTAGTTCAGAACGGATTTAAACCGACTATGGACGGTCTTGGACTGCTTGAAAACAGCGAAATTTACCCGATCAGAGCTCGATATGAACTGACTGTGGTCGGGGTACAGACGAGATGGACATTTTTAAGGACTGTGCATGAATGAACTCGGATCGTATTTAGATATCATCAGGCCAAAGTTACACATTCTACCCGGATCACAACCCGTTTAACGATTTCCTAGGATGGGGTAGGGAATTTCGAGAACGTAGTGAGAAGTAGTTTGGTACGACGGGGGCCTTATGATTAATGTAGTAATTTCTTCAGTACCCTGAATAAAGAGTGCTCGTACCAGAACACAACGAACGAATATAATTTTCATGCATTTTAAAGACATATAAAGTTTGTATTCAACTGATTGTCTATCTGACACGCGTATACCTAATAACATGCAATGTGTACGAGGTATTTTGTTTCCGATCGCATATCTGTGATTTTTTCGTTTTATTCTTATCAAATTCACTAAAATATTGTTTATTGTATGTTAGATCATGAATATTCATGATGGTCGCATGTGAATATCAGTTGTTTTACATGACCAATACATTGGTTGTTACAACCAATATTTCTTGACCATTCCAAATGGTTAATGGTTAACCAATGTAATTGGTATAGTTTGACCAAAGCATTGGTTGAAAATAACCAATATGGAATTGACCAACTGGATTGGTAGTTTTTTTGACCAATCCTTTTTAGAGTGAATACATACAAGGCTCGGTTATGTGGATAGTTAAAGACAGTTCACCTTATGACAATATGGATTTAAATTACCGTTGTTAATGAAGCAATGTGTTTTGAAAGAGCTCTTGAAGCGCAGTCAACTGCTAACACATTTAGTAAGGAATTCTTTATTTGGAAAATAATGGTCAAACATGGTCAAATATGAAACCATACATTGCTACGGTCAGGAAGAAACAAAGCCTTTCAATATCGATTTTTACTTTCGTTTTCAACAAATTAATCTTTGGGATAAAAAAGTACTAAAATGGAAGATTGAAACGCAACACGTTCTTTGAATAAATTAGAATCGCATATTTTAGGCTTCCTATTGAGCAGACTCTTATGCATAAATACCAAGTCTCCTCCCCCCCCCCCCCCTCCCCCGACTACATCCTTGATCAGTTACACATTTAACCTAAAACGGGTATAGATAAACAAATAACCCCAATATATTCTCTGCAATGTGAATTGTGACGTAACAGTAAGTGAACTTTATCTGATGCATCATGTTGAGATTTTTAGAACAATGTTAGTATATCACTGTTACAGCAAACTAAAACAAACTGTACTAGTATTCGTATCATTCATTTTGACCAATATTAAACAATAAACTTAAAACTTGATAAAACAACAAAATGTTATGAGCCAATGGTTGTAAAAATATTACTCAGAATTTAATATAACAACATAATTTCTAAATTCTGATGTAACTTCCGCATAACAAGACAAATATATTTTTTTTACATTGAAACATACAAATACTGTAAAATTATGCAGTTTAAACAATAGGACGTGGAATGGTATTTAAACAATAGGACAATGGAAAAGTATCTATTTTGCCTCTAAAGTACTAGTCACCCTGATGGAAACGTGATTTTTACCCATGTCATGAATACTGCCAGCAAGGCATCATTTCTGTGGCGCCATGCAAGGACACACACATTTCACCTGATAGCCAAAACGCAGTCTCTATGTTTCAACGCAGGAAATTTGTACAAAATAAATTTCAAATAATTATATAAAGCGCAAGATTTGGTTTTGTCTGATAACCATTAACAAAAAAATGAATTCATATTCGGATTGTAAGGTGTGTGCGCGCGCCTCTGTGTGTGTGTGTGTGTGTGTGTGTGTGTGTGTGTGTGAAGGGGGTGGGGTGGAGAACCATAGTACAGTGATCAGTGTGCATAATTAAGGAGGCTCTGTCGTGGGCTTTCATGGGGAATCTGACACCGTGGCTGCTTACCCAGTAACAGGTGTAGTCCATCACTATGAGCTTTATGGCCAACAGACCTTATTTAATGCTATATTTATTCCATCCTTTGCCCCATATGGCAAAGTCATCATCTCACTTTCCCTGGCCCGAGAATGCCCAAAGCAGGCCGAAGAATGTTTATGGTGGGACACCTTGTTTTGCTGTGCTCCAGAAATGTAGCTCTATTGCAGGTATTACCAGTGCTTTTCACAAAGTGTGGTGTCAGCAAAATTATGATTCACTCCCCATGAAAACCCACGACAGAGCCTCTTTAAAGTACTTATACATAATTTTCCGGTATACGGACCGAATGTATATCTTGGATTTGGACTCTCATCGTCTCAATTCAAATTATCATTATAACAACACCTGTTTATGAATAAATGCACCTGGCACATCCCTATAAAATGGAAAACTTCAGATATATTTCTGGAATACAAAAAGGTCGATATATAAGCTCAAACCAAAAAAGATGCTTTGTTTATAAAAAAGAATGTATACAACTGAACGTAAGTGAAAATATAGGCTTTATTTATAGCATTTTAAGTTTGGGGAAAATGCTGTTCACTATCATCAAACAGGACTCATTAAATATGTCATGAGAGGTTACACAAGATTACTGAAGTTTTGCAAATATAGAATTTTGTATTATTATCAAAAATATATACTAGAATCACATTTACCGATGAACGCTTACATTTAGAGTGAACATGGAAACAGTTTAAAAGTATGTGCAATCATCATGATTACTGTTATGTTTTAACAAAAAACCCAAACAAAACAAAACAAATTTTAAAAAAAATCTATAATATAACTCATTTCAGCATGCCAAATTTTAAGATTCTTAATGTTTGTTTATGCTAAACATGCTGTGGATAAATGATGCTTATCAGACTGAGTTTTATTTGTTTCCGAGGCTTTAAAAAATTTCAGACAATCGACATTGCAGAGTGTTTCTTTTTACAAGAAGTGAAGAAAATACCATGGAAATGACCAAAACCACAAGTGTATACCAAAATTCAATGCCTTCCTCTTTATGGTAGAATGAAAAAAAAAAACAGAGCAATGTTCAAAGCTTTCTTAAGCTCATCATTTCCAAAGCGCTGCCATCGAGCGTAAAGATTTCTCCCGAATTACCAGTTTCTTCTGACTGTGACTTCAAGGAATATTGTCTCGATGCTTTCCGACTCCCGAACCCTGTTCTCCTTTGCTTCGATCCTGTCGTACCTGAAGACGTTGACTGCCCGCCGCTGTCCCCAGAAGAACTAACCTGGTTAGCGTATCCAGAGGCTATAAACATTTCTGGGCCACGAGGTCCCTGTGCTTTCACGGGTCTCTTCGCGTACCGTTTTGGACGATCCTTTACTACGAACTGAACGTCAGAGCTTGTTGATGACGCAATCGAGAGCAATTCAGGATCACGTTGCATAAGTTCGGCCTCTTTTTGTATACTCGTGGCGCGCATTTCGCCGATGTAGATTCGTTCTTTATCGTAGTAAACTGAAGCAGTGTTGTTTCTTCGCACTGAGGATATCTCGCTGTGTCGGACGTAAAAAGAACGTTGCTTCTTGTTGCTCTCTTGAACTCGAAGTGCTTTCTGAGACGATGGGCGGCTCCAGAGCTTACTTAGATCGCGGCGAAACTTAGAGCTTGAGGTCAGGAAAATGATGGGGTTGATCATGCAAGAACTCTTGGCGAACATGGTGGGGAGGGTCGAAGACATGGCACTGATGCGGTGCACGTGGGCTGCCCGGAGACATTCCACGGCGTACGGTGTCCAGACCACAATGAAACTGATCATCATCATGAAGCACATCTGAAAAGAAAATGGGAATAGGCCGAATTACAGTTAATAAAGTTATTCAATGGAACATTAAACGATAATGGACACAATAAATAAATGACAGTAACAACAAAAATGATGAAAAAAAATAATTATGGCGATAACAAATAATAAATAAATGAATAAACAGATAAATAGATATTATGAAAATAAAAAATAAAACAAGTCATGGTGGTGATATCAAAGAATAATTTGCATATTTCTTATCATATGTTGAATATTGGCCTATACAGCATGTAAAGATGACAGGTATAAAGCCACATCATTGTAATTAGATATAATTAGAGTAGGCCTACTTGGGGCGATCTGCTGCTAAAAGAAAAATTAAACCTCCTCAAAAACGTTAGAACAAATATACCTTCCCCATTCTGTTAAAAAGGGAAGTCCTTCCTGATACAGAGTCCATATAAATCAAAACACGAAAATGAAATAGTAGAATTTTGATGAAATGATAAAAATCATATGAAGGATGAAAAAAGCCTTGTAAAGGTGTGAATTGTTTGGATTATCCTCAAAATGCCAAAAATACATTTTTCTCATCCAATATTAAGATGGCATTGAATGAAACCATGCATTAACCACGAAATGCCAATACTGACAGCAGAGGCGGCGCTCCCTGGGGGGGGGGGCACTGGGCCCCCCCCCCCCACTTTTCGAAGCACCCAAAAAGTGCCCCTTTTTACCCAACAAAAATGCCCCTTTCAAACCTTTTCAGTGCCCTTCTTTTATCTTGGAAGGGCCCATTTTCTTTATTGACAAGTGCCCTTTCGCCTTCTAATAAGTGCCCATTTTCGTTTCAGATAAGTTACCCTTCTTAAAATCTATAAAAAATGCGCTCTTTTATGCCTTTCCCTTTTTAACAGCGTTCTGTTCCCTTTTGAGAAGTGCGCCTTTAACACTTTAAATGAATGTCCCCTATAAAATGTGATTATTATCCCCCTTTGACTACCTCTTTTCGTTTTTCACAGTGCAATTTCTCTTCTGCAGAATGCCCCTTTTCACCTCTGATAAGTGCCCTATTTGAAATTTACTTCTGATAAGTGCCTCTTTTCCTTTCTAGTATGTTTAATTTCTGTCAATATAAGATAAGGGTAATTAGCGCCCTTTTTGTCTTCTGATAGTGTCCCTTTTCCATTTGGGCAAGTGCGTCCCACAACTTTAATTAGAAGAAACGGTGCCCCTAAATTGGGAGGGGGAGTATTTTTCTACTTTTTCTTTCCAAAGCTTGCTCGCTACGCTCGCTCGCACTTATGATATCTCACGCAAGGCACTTCAAGTGTGTTGTAACCATAAAGTCTTATCTGTTCTCCTAAGTTCCTGATGGTACTGTGCTTAAAACCCCATTCAATTTGAATATTTTTCTAATAAAAAATTATCGGTAGCTATGAGACCTCACAAATGCACTGAAAACATTATAACTTGGTCACTATAAAGAAAACTATATACAGAGTAAATGGAAGAAATTTACAGTGATAATTATGGAACACCCATAAAACGAATTTCCGGTATGCTTTTATCATTATAGGCCATTCAAAATATACTGCAAATACCATGTCCTTCAGCAAAAATACTTAGCATTTTTAATTTTTTTTTTGCTCGCTCGCTTCGCTCGCTCACAATTGAGTAAGACAGAGCAGTATACAATAATACTGCAAAGTAGTTATTATCATGTAAAGATAAAAACGTATGTCAAAATGCACCTTAAAAGTGTGTTAGATATAATGTAAGGGTATATTTTCCTTCTTGTGTTCAACTTTTGTAAGTGCCCCTTTTTTTCCCCCAAAGTGCCCCTTTTCGCTAGTGCCCCCACCCACTTTGAAAGATGCTCCGCCGCCCCTGACTGACAGCCTTCAATTTTTGTGATCCTGAAATAGTTTGTGTACCGATATTGTCTACGTTAATATGAATCTATTCTTCGGCACGGATGATCCTACGCACTTAAACCAGAACACCCACGCGCGCACACGCGAAAACACCAACAAACGTCTAATCTTACACAATAGTATTGAACTCACCTTTGTAACGTGTGTATCAATTTTGGCCTCACGTTTCCGGAGTTTACCGAAGACAACGACGGCGGCGACCTTCTCTTCTGTACGCTCCGGATCTATGCCTCTTATTCTGTGTTTAAGAAAAATGAAACATAGGAAGAGCTTATAGAAAGTGATAGCAAGAAATTTATTTTATGTTTCGATCTTAGGTTCTGACACCTGTAAAGTTCCATTAAAAGCGTATGAAAAATTTATTAGCAAGTTGCTTTGCACATGAGGAAATAACTAAATTTTGTTTACGCTTGAAGCAATATTCGAACAAATCCGTCCGTGCTAAGCTAAATGTCGACACGTAGCGTATACTCCACTACGTGTGGCTGTGAAAACAGCTACGCGTAGTCCCTAACATTCTTCTAAAAGGATACAATTTAGCCGACGTTGCATCGATATTCAAGAAAAAAATCGTCAACGAATGACAGTGTGAACGAACCGTCATTCCTCTTCGTTGAAAAATAACTTAGATATCATATGATAATACACAGTTATCGATGTGGCTTAACACACTGAGCTACCTGACTAAAAATCAACATATTGTTTATTGATCAATCAGTTAGATTTTTGTTTGATATGTCAAAACATAGGCATTAATTATGCAACTTGGAATTCTTGGGGCCGTTTCATGAAATCGTCATAAGTCTAACTTCTTGGACATCCCATTGAAACGTGTGTTGTAGAGTTAACATACGTTTCAATGAGATGTCCATGAACTTAGACTTATGACGGTTTCATGAAACGCAGCCCTATATATTCTCCAACTTGATATTGCCAAATTTCCCTCCATGACCTTCAGAAACGTCGACATGGTCGAGAACATCATTTTGAAATTGGTGATAATGAGTATACAAACTGATAATACAAATTCATTTAACCTCTATAATTATCTGCATGAAAAGTAGAGTGATATTGAATATTTAGTCAATGATACTGTATACAATAGAATCCTACAACATATTCAATAACTCTGACAAAATTTACTTTAAGAAGATATAAAAGAATCTCTTCCTTTTAAGGTAAATGTGTGGTAGTTCTTGTTCTACGGCTTGAACAAAATGTTATGACTTTCATTTGTTTACCATTGTCTATATCATACAATAAAACACTCAAAATGTATTTTTGTGTTCTTCTGTTTATTTTCTTGAAATTCTCCCAAACGTCTTTAAGAAATGATAGATATATTCCCCCCCCCCCTCCCCCCCCCCAAGACTGAATATGCAAATCCCTCCGTACGATGATGTGCCAGTTTCCAAGTGTTGGGTCTTCTTAATGATAAAATAGAAGATTCACCTTGGAAATACCGATAAGTAAGCATTAGTTTCCAGAGAAATTCCCCACCTTCAGATTTTTCATGAATTACATGTACACAGGGGCGGCAGGGGGCAAGATGAATTTGACGCGCGAGGGATGGCAACGTCGCACGTCGCGTTTTAGAGAATGAACAAACAGAGCTGTTATATATTGTATGATCCTGCCCTCTTCCTCCCCCATACTCTTCTTTCTTCTTCTTCTTCTTCTTCTTCTTCTTCTTCTTCTTCTTCTTCTTCTTCTTCTTCTTCTTCTTCTTCTTCTTCTTCTTCTTTTTTTTCTTCATTTGACCACTTGAAAAATGACAGAGGCGGCCGCCCCTATCCCTTCCTCCCCTGTAGCGCCACCCCTGCATGTACAGAATCCTTATCCGGAGATTCATTTCCTTTTTAGCTCTAAATAGTGAAGAGTATTTTCTTTTATGATATGTTATATATCTAGTTCTGCGACAGTTTCCCGAAACGTATCACAGGCCATGAATTCCTGAACATGATCTTTTATTCATTAGTTTGTCATTTGTCATTTACCTACCATCTTTTTGCTCTAATACTGTCAGATTTTACGCATCCTGTATTAAATCTCAATATTCAATTGACTGTCTTGTTTTCCTTCATCATATGTCTTCATGAATCATATCTATTCAAATATCAAGTATCGAGTGCTTGCATAATTTACACTTTTCTGAAATATTTTCTTCAGGGCAGAAGTCTTGGCAGAAGTAATATCCAAATCCAAGTTTCTTATCAAAAGAGATTTTTCAGTCTTCCTTTATTACAGGGTCTTAACACTTTCAACTTTAGTAAAAAAAAAAAAAAAAAAAAAAAAAAACCTTGCCTTGTTGATCACATACCCTTTTTTTTCTTTCCTCGTTTAATCACTGCCTTTTCTGCATTAACTAAGATGGAATACAATGTCTTCCCTACCTCAGAAATTAAAAGTTTATTATATGAATAATCATTCTTTAATCATTAAAATTGAAAGGAGACCAACACCCTCAAGTCAATTAGTTTTTAAATCTGATTTAAAATCAGCTTTGATTTAAAAACGAGGGGATTTGAAGGTGGTCATGGTTTCTTTTAATTAAGGCGAATGATTTATTAAGTCGAGAGAATTAAAAAAAAAAAAAAAAAGAAGCTAATCGCAAATAAATGAACTCCATTTATGGGGATGTAGTTGTAAAAAAATTCTATACAAATTGTATTATCTCGTTTGCTGTCAGATTAACACAGCGTGAAATTAAACTTGGATGAATAGGGTAGTGACTTTTAAATACAGGAAGTATATTACCAGCAACAGGGGAGGCGCAAGACCATTTTACAGGAGGCTGTTTCCAACCAGAAAAAAGTCCTCCGACTTTATGTTTGCCCACAAAGGGTATAGGAAATTTTAACATACATTCTAACTTTCGAATCAACGTTGTTTTTTTTTATTTATTTCTTTCCTATCCTTTTTTAAAAACCGTTATGTTGATAGAAATTATAATTCAGGGTGCTTTCAGTCTCTTCTCACCCCTTGAAGGGTATCATAAGAGATTTTCATTTTGATTGCACTGTCATTAAGGGTCTCCTAATCCTCGGCTAATAAGAATTGTTGCCAACGATGCGTAAATATCAACCTTTTTATTTGCCTTCCTATCCCTGCTCAGGATGTAATGGCAGCGTTAGAAGAAAACAGCGCCGGTTCGAAAAGGACTTGTGATCAAAAAGATTTTGGTCAAATTGAATACGGGTGTAACCATATGTAATTCCAAACCTGAGGGCCAAGTTAAGTTTTGGAATTGTAATGCACTCTACATAAGCATGATATCTCTATGACAAAAAAGGAAACAAAATGCCCAAATGTATATCTAAAAAAAAAAAAAAAAAAGGCAGGACAAAGTTTAGACACCTCAATTACGTGGTACATTACATCAATAATACTCTTTACTTTAAAAATGGAATAGCATCACTTGAAAAAATTCACACTCTTCATAATAATGATAATAATATGGTCTATTCATAAAGTGCAGCTACTAGAGAAATACTCTACTGCGCTTTACATGGTATCGTATTATAACCCCGGCTGTAGCTGAGCTGGCATGATATAACGCAAGAGCTAAAGCAGGAATTTCTTCCTACAGACTACCCATATATTACACCTGGGCGGAGAGTGGCAAAAAGAAGTTAGTACCAGGGAGGGATTCAAAGACTCATCCCTTTGACTGAGAGTCAAGTGAAAGAACCACTACATCATATACACTAAGAATAAAAGGTTCACTTTGGCACCCTTCAAAAGATACACTAGGAGCTTCTGTAAGGGTGCAACTTTGCACCCAAAGAAGCATTATGCACCATTAAGGGTGCAGTAAGCTACATTTTGCGTCCTTAAGTATGTTAAGGGTGCAGAGTTGTACAGTTTAGGGAAGGTGTACATAATTATGCACCCTTTTGAATGCAAAAAAATGTTGCACGCTTAAAGGTGTATACTTGCACCTTTAAGGGTGCAGACGGACATTTCCAGGTACAAACAAATACGAAAGGGTGCATCTTTGCACCTTTTTCATATAGGGTGCAAGATTGCACCCCAAAAGGTGCTGCCATTGTTGCATTTAGTGTGCAAAATTGAACCTTTCATTCGAAGTGTGTGGCACCTCAACACTGTTCTTTAAGATACATCGAAAGTTTGCAAGTATTAAATCTTTTTTGTGTGACAATGCTTTTTCAGTTTCAGATGTTTTCCCATTAACTCTGAACGAACTTTTACATGAGAACCGCTTCCTTGGGTTTTAGTGCCGCAGTATAGTCCTCATGGAAAATATAATAATGATAATACTCCGTTCTTGTATAGTGCATATCACATTATTATCTAACGTCTCTATGGGCTTCCAAAGGACTTTGAATATTTTTACCCTGGCTTTAGTTCAGAAAAGGTATTCCAGCGGGAGCATTAATAGCGTCGTGCAAAAGCGTAATAATTAACAAAAAAAATGGAATCCACTCCAAGAAAAAAAAGTAAGAAATACTGTTTAACGCATGTACACATTGCCTCTGACAACAACAAACTCAGATCATTACAACCGAAGAGGGCACAAGACAACTGGAGTTCAAGTTTTGTTAAATCGTTGAAATACTCAGAAATTAAATCATATAAATTACACTTTCTTGGCCTACGCCGGTATCGGAATAAAGCGACAACTATGAGTTTTATTTCATTTTTGTGGAGTTTAGGAGTATTCATAGGAAGTTCCACTTGTCCCCATTCTTCCCATTGCTTTCTGCACCTAACACGTAGACCTACATAGCTATAAAGGGGCCCTTTTCTCCACTTTTTAGGATGTTATGTTAATAGTTCTAGAGAATATTACTGTATGTCATTTCTATTATGTTTTTGCTTTGACCATGTTTATTATTCGGTCTTTTTCTGAAAGTGTGAAAGAAAAAATGAGATTTGAAGTGTTCAAGATATACTTTGTCTGAGAAAGAGAATTGTGATAAAAATTTACATCAGTTTGAAAACTGATTTATTGTTCCACTCAAGAAATGTAGTAACCCATAAAGCGGTTCGTAAATTAGGCACGACTTTACGCACGACTGGAACATGTTCTTGGGTGCTAATCAGATTCTCAATCATTTACATGTAGCACAAGAACATATCACCAGTCGTGCACTCTAAAAAATATTGGGTGAAAATATGTAATGAGGGTAATTATGTGTCCAACCAACTTTGGGCATTTCTTTTTATCCAATTTGATGGAAATTTTGCCCATTCTAAAACAATTATTCTTCATTTTGTATCCTAACTGGACAAAATGTTTCCCACAATGGGTAAAATATTGCCCAAAGTTGGTAGGATATATAACTACCCTCGTGCTGGGTAAAAATTTACCCAGTATTTTTTTTACAGTGTGCGTAAAGTCGTGCGTAACCTACGAACAGCTTTATGAAACACCCCCAGATGTATGAGCAGAGCATATTCAGACACCATGCACCTGTGCGAAGCTGAAAACACTTCTAGAGAATATTTACATCTCAGCTTCTCGAATGAAGGACAATAACAAAACAATGTTCTGTATCAGAAATTGACAAACGGTCAAAATTTAAGATTTCCTCTTTTTAAAACTTACTTTTTCGCTACCTTGATGTAACAGTACAGCATGATGAGGATCTGCACCAGATACACACCAACTGTACAGGCTACCATGTAGGAGATGTCACTGAAGCTGCGTCCAAACCAGTTGAGCGAGCAAGAAGTGCCAAAAGGCTCGTACACGTAACTACTCCATCCGAGGAAGGGGGTTACAGTCCAGAAGAAGGAATACAACCATATAAGAACGATGACCACGC